>JASDQU010302157.1:0-13813 GCA_032191745.1 Picea mariana | reverse complement strand
GAGTTGGGCTACCCAGCTCGTTGAGGAGTGGTAGCTCGGCCTTGCGAGGCGAGCTGGGAGCTAGATGATTCTCTGGTTAGTGTGTGTGGCCCCTTTGCAGCTCGTGGGGATAAGGGGGAAGAAGAGTACCCATAGATTTGGCTGAGAGGTATCGGTGAAGTCTCATCAGTCAGCAAGCAGGAGTTGCATGGAGCGCATGGGACATCAACTCAGAGCAGGCGATTGGGCAACGATACACTTTCTTTTATTTCTACGTGGTAGATTGTTAGTATGATTTATTCTTTTAGTTATGTATGCTTAATCAAGTAAATAATATGATAGTCTTAGCGTTATAGTTGATGACTGAAATTTCCCCATATCCTTAGCTTGATGATTGATTGATTTCCCATGGCCTTCGATCCCTTCATGTCTTGACCGTCCTAAGGTTTATTGATTGCGATGATTGCGGTTTTTTTTTTTCTTCATCCTTAGCTCATGAGTCCGTACCTGAGCAGTCATCCAAGAGCCTAATCTACATTTGCGCCCTCATGCGTTTAATTAACCCTGCAAAATTTGATTGATGGCGAAGTTTTCTTTAAACTCATATTTTTTTTATATCCCGTTGTTAACTCATTTTACACCTCATTTTGATATCTTGTTGGACATTTCCTACGGTTTTATATCTTATTTTGTTTTCTTGGCTATTGTTACTTCTTTGGCTCCACTTCATTGACTTGGGGGTGAAATTTTCCCAGCAAATCTTTTTATTTCTGGTCGGTTGTTTAGATTTCCAGGTGCTTGACAAAGCTACACGCTTCTCGTTCTAGACAGTCAATGTGTAATATTTAAGAATAATTTTACTTCTGGGTGTTTTATTGAATGGTTAATCTAATCACATTAAGTTTTTGGATGTTTTAACCTTAGTTAAATTTTGATTGTTTAAACTCAATGATTCGATTTATTGAAGGTTAATATCTCTGCGATTTGACCAGTAGACCAACGTTTTTATCCCATAATTTTACAACGCATTCCCTATTAATGTACCATGAAGTTACCTTATTTCAGCGATTGGAGTAACTCCTGCTAAATACTATAAAATTTTAAATCATGTAATAGCGTTTGCCCCCTTTATTGTGTAGCATATATGGTTGACTGTGATTGTTGTTGAAGGGACATGTTTTTCCCTTAATTGTTGATTGAGTTTTGTTGTTGATTGGACCATGAATTTCCATTAATGTTGACTATGTTAGTTGCTAGAATGACCATGATTTGGACCACGAATTTTTCTTTAGATGATTGACTGTGTTTTTTGTTAGTATGACCACAATTTGGACCACGAATGTTGCCTTAAATGATTGACTGTGTTTGCTACTGGAATGACCACGATTTGGACAACGATTTTTCTTATATATGAAGGATGACAAATGTAAATTTCATTCTGGCATGTTTTCACAATGATTTTGCTCATATATTAAATGATAGCAATGTAAATTTCATTATGGCATGTCTGCACAATGATTTTTCTTATATATTAAATGATAGCAATGTAAATTCCCTTATGGCATGTTTGCACGACGAGTTTTCTTATATATGAATGATGGAAACTGTAAATTTAATTCTCGCATTTTTGCACCACGATTTTGCTCATATATTAAATGATATCCATGTAAATTCCATTATGGAATGTTTGCACAATGATTTTTCTTATATATTAAATTATAGCAATGTAGTTTCCCTTCTGGTGCATTTTGCTCAGCAATTTTCCTTTTAAATGATGACGGCGATGTGATTTCTTTCTGGTGCATTTTTGCATAATGATTTTCCTTTTAATGTTAATGACAATATAGTTTCCTTCTGGTGTGTTTTTCACAACGATTGCCTTATTTATTAATGACAACAATGCAAATCCTATCTGGCATGTTTGTACAACGATTTTGCCTTATTTATAAATGACAACCAGGGATGATTTTAAGGATGGAAATTTATTTTAAAATGTGGAAACCTTGGCGAATCTTACTAATCCTTCATATGCCAACTATAAATGTTTGGTGATATTTTTGTAAAAATATTCAAATTTCTAAGGATTTTATATAGTTTTTATAAAATTTTGGCAATTTTTAAGGTAAAATAATTTTATCCTATAGAATTTGGGCGAATTATTTTTAAAATAACGAATCTCATTTTTGGAAAAACCATGGAAAATTAGCCCATGAGCTAAATTTAGCCCCTAAAATCATCCATGATGACAACTCTCTTTTAGTGGCTAGATGATAGCCTTTCCAGACCTCCAGTTTAGTCATGGACAACATTTAATTGAATAGAACCACCTTTCATGTTTAAACAACCTTAAATAGAGAATAACCATCTTTAATTGGTTTAGACAACCTTCAACTGAACAAACAACCTTGATTGATTAGACAACCTTACATCTTTTATGGACAGTTCTTAATTTAATTTAATTAGACTTGTCAATTTGGTTTAATATTGATTAAAGAAGATTTGCCGAATTGATGTGAATTTAATGTTAATTAGATTGAATTTAATAATTTAATTATAATGCAGATTTTCCTAATTGATTCATAGTTGATACTATTTCGATTGAATTTAATGACTAAAGTGTGATGTAGAATTGTCGATGGATTTGAAAGTAATGTTATTTAGATTGAAATGAATGACTAAGGTTTAAGGTAGAATGGTCGATTGGATTTGTATTTAAGGTTAATCAGATGGCAAGTTGAAGACTAATTTATAATTTAGACTTGATAAATTTAGATGGATAATCAATGTCAAAACAATTGTAACTGTTGACTAGTTTAGATTGGATGAATGGTTGGGTCATTGACGATGTCGTGTTTTGGCTTGTGTCATCCCTTATTGTCATCCTCGGGGGTTTTGTCAACCTGTTGTTGGGGTTTGGGTGTGGTTTTCTTATCGGTATTCGGCTCCTAGTGCGTCGGATTATCTAGAGTCCTTGCTTCACATAGAACATGTTTGCACCAAGGTTATTGACACGTCTATCACCTAGAAATGACATGATTCTTGATGAGGGGATCATGGAATGCCCTATGGGATAGTGGTGAATGAGAACTTCACTAGAGTCGATGCATTTTGTGTGAGAATTGTCGAGCGTTGCAAGTTGGTTTTGGTGCATGGGTTGAATGCCTTTAGGCACTTGAATCACATGCCTTGAGGTTCTAGTCTTTGTTCATCTAAGCCATTGTGTCGGGATTGGGATTTTTTCCCTTAGCTTATAGGAGTGGTCGTGTTTACATAGGGCGGGTAGTCATTTTCTCCTTGTTCTCTATGCACGTTTCACCCAATTTCTCTTGTGCTAGTGTGGGGATTCATAGTAGCATGTTTCTTGTACTTCATGCTTGTGTTCATTGTTAGTTGTGTGTTTAACTATTCTTGTCGTCGCCATCTTTCTTTTCACACAAAAAAATAAACAAAAAAAAATTGTACTTCTGCTTCACTTGTAGTCGTAGATAAGAGGTCCTTACATTTGGTATGAGAGCGGGTTCAACCTGCAACTTGGGATCACTACAACTTTCATTGATATGATTTGATTATAATGTTGCTAATTAAGTTGACTTGTATTCATGCAAGTAATCATGGTTATAGGACATCATGGAGGCAGACGACGGGGTTCTAGGGGAGGGGGTGCAATGTCTCTAGTAGCATCCACACCCGAGGGGTCTAACCCGCAAGGAGATGAATAGGTTGTTGGGTAGGAGTAGATAACAGTGTGTGATGCGATTGGAATGATGAGATATTTTCAGCACATGTATGAGGCACTGATCAGCGATTTGGACAAAGATGAGGCTAGAGCATCACCACCCCCTAAGGGTCCACCGCATGCTCTGATCGGTACTGGTAGCATTCACCGTGAGCTCGAGAAGGTCAAATTTCTTGAGTTCTTTGGTGCCGCGGATGGTGCAGCCACCGAGGCATGGTTCGAGAATATAGTGATGTTCTTTTCACTATGTGACTATACCTCCAACATGAAGGTCCGCATGGCGATCTTTCCACTGAAGGGGAGCACTCTTCTATGGTGGAAGATGCTCCTACCGCAGTTGAACATGGCCATCGAAGACGTGTCATGAGAACTATTGGAGCAATGGTTCCAAGAGAGGTACCTATTAGAGGAATTCATTGAGCATTAGCTCAACGAGTTCAACGCCTTACGACAGGGCAGTCATACGGTGCCCGAGTACGAGGCCCATTTTATGGAATTACTCTGGTATGCTCCACATATTAACAATGATAAAATTAAGGTCAACATGTTCCTGTTCGGCCTTAATGGCAGCATACGTGCAAAGGTTAGGATTTTGATGCCTTAAACCTCGCATGATGTCATCCAGAAGGCCCTCATAGTAGAGGAGGAGCTTATCAGCGGGGGTCAGAGCAGGACTCCAACGGAACCAGAAGGGCATGTGTCATCTGGTGCACAACAACATCAGACACTAGTGAGATAATGATGGATTATGATTCACTTTGATGGATTGTGATTCACTTTGATTGGCTATGCCTAATAATGGCTCACTGTGGTTGATAATTTTTAAATAAAGTTGACTTTCAAGAACTATCGTACTTGGTTCATTATGGTTAACTATTGTTGATTATGGTTGACTAAATGGTTTACTATTTTTACTTTGTTTTAATATGGTTGAATATATGGTTAATAATGTGAGAAAACATTATATCACACTCTAACATTTCCAAAATGAATAAAATATGTTTATGTCTCATTATGACATTAAATAAGGAATAAAAAAAGGTTAATGTCACACCGTGACATTTAAGGGGAATAATTTAATAGGATTAGGTTGTAGTGTGATGATTTAGAAAGGTAACGTATCATTCAAACATTTTATATCTAATAAAATTTGGTTATAATGTCTAACTCATGATAATTTTAAGTTTCATTTCAAGCTACAACTTTATTTATAAGGTTGATTATGTTGAAGTATATATAGTATGGTTGTGCTTATGATTAAACATATTTTTCTTATGGATCGTATGGATGAGAATATAGTTTCCTTCAATGTTATGTCATAATGTGACATTTAAAGAGTAACAATTAAAGATATTTGCATCAAAGGAGTAATTATTTTATAAGGCTTTTATTTGAGACTCATAATAGGGTTGAATTCAATGGTATATTATCACATTAAGACATTTCCAAAGTAACAATTTGAGAGGTTATGTTGCAGTTAATTATATTATCAACTTCAATGTTATATCACATTAAGGGATTTCAAGAGTGATAATTTAAGTATATATATTATCATTGTCCTTATCATTGACTGAATTGTAGATGTGGATGATATGCTTCACTTAAATTTTATGCCATGGTGCAACATTTCATGACTAATAAGTTACGAGGTTAACTTCAATTGTATGTCACATTAAAACATTTCAAGAGGAAAAATTTAAGATTTTGACTTAAATGTTATCTCACATGCAACATTTCGAGAGCAATAATTTAAGAGGTTATAATGTTATATCACATTGTGACATTTCAAGAGTAATAATTTACGAGGTTATGTTTGAGGCTGAAATATAGTTTACATCAATGTCATGGTACATTGTGACATTTCAGAATTAATAATTTAATATGTAGATATATTATATTTGTCTTTATGATTTGCAATCATTTTCATATGGATCATATAATTGACAATATTGTTTACTTCAATGTTACATCACATTGTGGAATTTCAAGAGTAATAATTTCAGACGTTGAAATCAGTGTAATATCACACTTTGAAATTTCAAAAGTAATGATATGGATAATATTATAGTTATATTGAATTTTATGCCACACTACAACATTTCGACACTAATAATTTAAGAGGTTGACTTCAATGTTATGTGACATTGTGGCATTCCAAAAGTAAAAAGGTATTTAAATTCAATGTTATATCACATTACAACATTTAAAGAGTAATAATTTAAGAGTTTAGGTTTTAGATTTGTAATTTTGTTGACTTCGAGTAGTATAAGTTAAAAACAATAATAAAAACATAATATCTAAGTGAACAATAAAAATAAAAATAATATATATATATATATATATATATATATATATATATATATATATATATATAAAGCATAGCATGCATAGGATTTGTAGCAAAACCACTCATAGAAATTAAGAGGGGATACCTGTGTAAGTGTTTAGATATATCAAATATAACAAACTTTAAAATGTCAAGTGTAGAAAATGCATAGAAAATGAAAATTCAATGTTAATTGTGCATTACATGGTGTAGTTAGTTTAGTTGATTCTAGAATCATCCACAACAATCTATTTAATTATTTAATTTTCATAATAGAAGGAAGTTTTTTTAATTTCACCTCTAACCATTTGGTTTATAATTGATTGGACCATTTCTTCCAATTGTCCAATAATATAATCCACAACTTCCTTAGTGATTCTCATTTCATTGATTCATTTCCTAGTTTCATCAACCCTAATATGGAAATTATTAATATTCCCTATAACTACCTCTTGAAAAGCATGCATGCATTGGTTTGTATGTAAATAATCAATACCATCCATAATTTATTACTTTTGTATCGTGATTTTTTCCTCTATATTAGTTCTTGTTTATTCTATATAAGTGATTATCATCTTTCATAAAACATTCAACATTTATTCCTTATTGTGTGACACCTTTTATCATTTCATCCTCATAAGTATATTCTTATCATTTTTTTTTTAAGAAAAAAGTGTAATATTATTATTTGAAAGTATTATTTAAGTACACGTTACAATTATCCTTTGGCAAAAAAATCTCCATATTATGTGAAAGTTGGGAGAAAATCCAAAACCCATAAAAGAGAAAAAGAATAAAAACAATCATGGCACTTAGAATATTATAATGGCATTAAAAATATTATAATGTAATAGAAAAAAATTATAAAATATTTCAAAAAACCAACACTATGATTAAATGACACTTAGACTATTATAATGTAATAGAAAAAAATTATAAAATATTTCAAAAAACCAACACTATGATCAAACAAAAAGATCCAATTATAAGATAGTTTGAAGGGGTGTTTAGTAACCTCCCTTTCAATAGATTCCATCATATGAAGCATACCAATATTGGTGATGGAACCTAGTTTTGATTGATGATATACATTACAATTTGTCTCTCTAAAGATGTGCAACAAAATGGTATTATAAAACATGTCCCTCCAAAGAAGAACTTTATCCATAATGCAATCAATACTCATAATTAGAAATATAGAAATTCCTTTCATTTAGTGAATAATTATCTAAGAGTTTCCAAATATTTTGAATGACTTTCATTACATATCAATTACAATTCTAAGTAAATCTACTAAGGCATACAATTCAACCCAATTGTTTGTACCCTTACCCACCCTTACCCACCCTAATATGAAAAGAAAAGAATTGAATCTCATTTAAATGAATAACACCCCATCACCACAAAAACTTTGAAGATAATTACCATTTTTATGACAACCTACCATAGTTCTCATTTTTTAGAGGTCACATTTAGTGGTTTTTTTTACTCTCATTTCAAAACATGGTGCTCCCATAATCAAACATTTTTAAGTGTTAAAATTATAGCATTTTCAAGCCATGACCTTAAAACTATGTAATGTCACAAACAAAACCTTAAAATCAAACTACAAAATGAAAAGTGGTGCTTCCAAAATCACACTTTTGTGGGGGTTAAAATTACAACCATTTGTAAATTTGGCCTTAAATCCCCATAATGTTGCAAAAAGAAACATTAAAATCAAACCCCAAATTGAAAAGTGGTGCTTCGGATACAACCTTTCATTTTCCATATCAAAATCACAACTTGTTTAAAGACACGACAATAACAACCAATATCTTTGCAACCAAAAATTTAAAATAAGTCCTTGGATTGAAATTGGATTCTCTAAGTAGCATCCTTTTCGGGATCCAAATTTGCAACATTTTCTAAACCATGACCTTAAAAACGGATATAATCACAAAAAAAATCATAAAAAAAGATATTATTTTAAAATAAGAGAAAAATAGTAGAAAAAAAGAAATAGAGGAAAAAACCCCAAAGTTAAGAGAAAATACATGTTTAATAAAAAAAACAACATAATTTAAAAATTAAAAAGGAAATCCCCTTTGATTTTCCATCGGCCTCCTTTCCCAAAAAAAAACATACAACAACATAACCAAATTTATTAAAAAAAGAATAGAAGAAGTTAAAATTAATAAAAAATAAATAAAATGTATAAAAACACACACTCTAACACACACACAAAAAAAAATATAAAACATAAAATAAAGTAAAAGAAATCTAAAAGAAAGAGGAAGAATAAACACCTAAAAATTTAAAGTTAAAAATAAAAGAATAAAAATCATTTTATTTTGTTTTAATGTGTATGTATTTGGGGAGGAATGTGGGGTTTGTACTCCTCTTCTTTCTAATGTATACGGATAACTCAAAACAAATAAATACATGTAAGAAAATCAAGGGAGAGTCGAAGTATATGTTCTTGAAATTTTCAAGGAAAATTATATTAATTATAAAAATTTTATGTATCTTCTTTTAATAAACAAATGGTCTCTTTATACAACTATAGGTGATCATAATAGCTATATCATAATTAAATATTCCATTTAAACCATATTCATAACTCTTTTCATAATATTTTCATAAATCTCTCAATAGATCTCCATCCCCAACTTTTCTAATTTTACCTCATCTCTCACTTTCACGTAGAGTTCTAGAATCACTCTACATCATTGCAAACTTGTGATCTATGTATTTCTCTTCTTCACTTAGTCCTTGGAATTAGTCTCATGTTCATCTTTAGTATTTTGGTATTTTTTCTTCATCCTCATTCATCTTCTTGTACCCACAAAGCATAAACATTATTGAATTCCATATAAAAAAATCACCATCCACTAGAGTACATGGGTCGTCGATCATTGTATCCACTTCTTCTCTAGAAAATATTTTCTCACACATGGTTAATCAACCATTCTTCAACATTTTGACTCTCCCACATGCATATGAACTTTTGACAACCAATTAAACTATCTCACTTTTTGCCTCATATCCTACCCTTTCCCTTGCCATGTACCCTCTTATTTCAACCAAATTGAGTATTGGATTTAACCCACCACTTATTTAGGTAGAGGGGAAGCAAGATAATATTGGAAGGGGAAATGGGAGAGGTTGAAACTCTCATTTTGAGGTCACAATTATTCTCAAGTTGATAAATATGTTCTATATTTCCTCAGTAATTTTTATATAAAAAACCTATGTCATTCCTTTTTTATCATTAAGAATCCCCAATGTTTGGGATATTTATCCTTCCCTAGCAACTAACCATGGATGATTTTAAGGGTTAAATTTCGTTCATGGGCTAATTTTCCATGGTTTTTCAAAAAACGAGAATGGCTATTTTAAAAATGATTCGCCCAAATTCTATAGGATAAAATTATTTACCTTAAAAATCGCCAAAAATTTATAAAAACTATATAGAATTCTTAGAAATTTGAATACTTTTACAAAAATATCGGCAAACATTTATAGTTGGCATATGAAGGATTAGTAAGATTCACCAATGTTTCTACATTTTAAAATAAATTTCCATCCTTAAAATCGTCCCTGCAACTAACCTCCTCAATCAAATGTTTGATTATTTAAAATATTGGAAAAAGATTTGTCCTAAAATAAAGATTTATTTTTGGCAAGCTAATGGACCCAATTGGAAATCAAGAGAATGTTAACCTGAGTGTCCCTCCACCAAGACCCAAAATCTTAAACTAATGTGTTCCCTTCGCATACTTTTAAACCTCCATTAGATTTTATCCCTAGACTAAATTTCCTCAAAAAAATTAACAATAAACAAGATGGAAAATAAATTTTCCTTGTTTCCTAAACGAGAACAGAGGCGATTCCTATAACAATTATGGCTTGATTGTTTTATGCAAGGCACGTTGTTATGTTATACTCTTTATCTAATCTAAAATAATGAATGTAAAATAGATAAATGTAAATAAAGATAGAATGAATGTAGAGAATGAATTGTAACAAATGCAATACGCATAATGAAACTAATTAAATATTAATATTAATTCAACTGATAATAATTAATGATCATAAGTAATTATGAAAGGATTCAACTAAAACCTTCTTAGCTATTTAGTTTAGCTATTTATTCACAAAAAAATAAACTTCTTTTTAGGCTTTTTAAGAGTAGTATGTTGAAATGGTGTCAACTAATTTTCCAAAATTTATTGATATGGGAAAATTTCTTTCCTATTATTCTTGTTTCAGTTAATCAAATGAGCTAAAAATAGAATTGGTTAGATGCACATTAAATTTATGTAATTGTTGGAAGATGTTGTATCTATGTATGTGGATAGAGGCAAAGTGTGGAATAAGAGTGAAAAATGGTTGTAATCATGTTTTTTTGTTATTGCAATTCTCCCTTGGACAATAAGAAAACGAACTATCATTATTTTATTTGTATATGATTGTTGTTATATATTTTATTTTCCATTATTATTTTTATGATTATTCAACAAGTGGTATTAATGCAGGTGATTCAAGTCAAGCTGATCTGCGTCTGATCTAAGTGAGTTCAAAAGAGCCATTGGGTGATCCATGTGATGGAAGAGGACAAATTCGTACAGGGGGGAGATATTTGTTGGCCTATCACTCCCTGATCCTTGCTGGAGGGGTGATAACCTGTCTCAAACTTATTCTCTTCGGAAATCCGTATTTCATTGTACCGTGAGCTCTTTGAGAGGAGAAATAATAGTCGATCATTGCACATTACAATGTGATGGAACAACGATAATGGCGATAATCTTATGATCATCACTGGCGTGGCCTTGTGGAGGGAGCGATAACCTTATGATCATCGTTGATGACAATTTACGCAAGGACCGATAATCGTGGCAGATGATATATATTGAAGGTAATATATATATGAAGGTATATGCATGCACACAACTCAAGGTATATGCACACAAGGTCTTATTATGAGTGGATTTCTTATCAAATTATTTGTTTAATATTCCACCATTTATTTATAAAGATGAATGTATGGAAGTTATATAATGGGTGGATATCGAATAAAATTTGTTAAAGAAGTGGACATTTTTAGTAACAGGTCTTAAGCCATATGTATATTAAATATTTGTATTTTAGTTTAAACTTTTTAATCAATATTTTTTGGTTCAATCTTGAACCCTATATTTTTGGCTTCACTTTGAAATATAAGATTGTTTCTTTATAATAAAAAAAAATTTGTTTTATAAGTTGTAATTTTAGGTGGTTTGTGCTAATGGAAAAAGTACAGAGTTCAAAATTTGAGGTGGAGAAATTCAATGGAAGAGGCAATTTCGAGTTAAGGAAGTTGAATACGCGGGATCTCTTTGTGCAACAAGGATTGCAAAAAGCATCGTTCGGAAGTTTGAAGAAACTTGTGTCGATGCAAGAGTTCGCAGTACAATTCATTTGTTTCTGAAAGATGACATTCTGTTTAATATCGTTGAAGAGGTAACAATAATAGGCTTATGGAGGAAGATGGAAATTCTTTATGTGACGAAATCTACGTGAAAAGAAAGTTATTTCTCTTGGTTGTAAATATATTTTTGCTACTGATATATCTTTATTGAAGCTAATAAAATATCTTTTTGTGGGTTTCTAGACATTAGTTTTTCCCTCACATTACCTAAATTTCTGAGTTTTTTTGAGTTGAATGGTTTTTGTTCATTCTATTTATTCCACTGCAAAGTTGCAGAGAAATGTGTATCTCTAGGTTGCTAAGTGTATGGAATAATATTTACTTATTGATTTTGTCATTTAATTTCTACATTGTATCAAAACTTGGGCTCTGAGTGACAGTGAGCAGTGAGACTTTTGCGCGAGGCAGTGCAAGGTCCGGATGTCAATTGTTCTGAAGGAGAAAAAGATTTGGAACTATGTTAGTTCTATTGTTGTGGCTCCCACGAAAAATCTTGTTTCTTTCAATTTGCATGAAGTAAAGGAGGAAAAATATTAGAGGACTATTCTCGATGGGATGAAGGACCACCTTATATATGTGGGATGCACTTAAGAACTTATTTGAGGGAAAGAATGAAAACTGGAAGATGGCCTTGAAGGATAAGTTGCATGATACCAAGATGGGTAAGGGGGAGAGTGTGTCTTCCTATCTTACCTGGGTAGCTCAAGTGAAATATGAGTTGGCTGCAGTTGGGGAGGTCATATTAGATTCATAGTTGGAAATGATAGCCTTGAAAGGATTTACCAAGGAATGGGAAGTCTTTGAGAAGTGTGTGGTGGGGCATGAATATCTTCGAGTTTGGAGGGACGATTTCACTCCGAAGGAGATCTAGGAGGGATCTCATAACAATGGTCAGAAGGAAGACAAAGTTCAGGAGAAGGTTGTTCTTGCTGCAAAGTTAAGATGTTACTAGTGTAAGCAGTTAGGGCACCTTACTTCTCATTGTCATGAGAGGAAGAAGAAGAAGAAGGAATAGGAGGGGCCTGAGACCACCGCTACAATAACCATAGACTTTTCTTCCAAGTATGACAAGGAATTTTCTTTGGTTACTATAGTATCGAGTGTTGGTAGTAGAGGATTTGGGGGTGATTTCGATGGATTATTGAAAATGAAGCCTATTGTCACATGATGGAAATTTTTCAATTATTCCTTATTATCAAATAGATGGGTCTTGAGATACTGGTGGAAAGTGAAAGCTGTATGGCAGAGTTGTACATGGAGTTGGAAGGGTTATATTCTTACTTGAGTATGGGGGATTGTTGGAGCTTGATGGAGTTCTCTTTGTTCCATGATTGAGGGTTAACTTTCTCTTAGTATCAGCCTTGGAGGATGTTGGATATCGTACATTGTTCATGATGGAACATGTATTTATCTACATGGAGGGAGCGCACCCGGTTGAACCACAATTGATTGGTGATTGGGTGGATAGGTTGTACATGTTGCAAGGACAACATTCATGATTTTTGTTAGCATTCGATGAGGACCAGGGGATCCTCAGACTATGGTGAGCCCAATGTTACACATTATTTTCATCATCCCTATGACCGTTAATGATGTAAACTTATCTGTAGTCTTCAGAGGGGTCAGTAGCCTCAGTTCCTAAAGAAAGAAGGGAGAAGAAATTTTCTTGAGAAAAGAAGTTGCATTCTCCTTTGTAAAAACCCTATTAAAGAGGATGTTCGTAGGTTTCTATATAGGCAGGGTGTGAGAATGCTTGGTTTTCACAGGCTACACCATAGCTAGGTCGCGAAGTGTTCACAGGTTGCTATATAAGCAGGGTGCGAAAATGATCATACGTGGGAAAAACGAGCATGTTCTCGATGCTTCTAGAAGGAGAAACTTCCATGTTGAGGTGGCATCTGAATGGTTTGGATCTTACTCTCTTTCATGATTTAGTGGGACCATCCTAACCTCCTCACCTTATCCTCTTCAACTTATAAAAGGAGAGGAGCTCTCATGGAGAAAGTTAGCTTTGGTTAGATTTTTGGATTGGCTTGGATGAAATTAGCTTTTGGATGGAGCTTGGATTGAATTGAGCTTTGGAGATTGTTAGTTTGGCTAGATGAGCCATTTTGTTAGGATAGATTGTGAATATTTTCATATCTATGCTCTCAGAATTCTTGGAGTAGAAGTGTGTGGGGAATGAAGGGCAGTTGGAAGGGACCTTACGACATCAAAGCCATGGTTGTAATCTCTCTTTCACATTTAATATGATACAATAATATGATTGTTTCCTATAAAGCTTGTTGTGTTTTATTGTATGATTCCTTGATCACACACA
>JASDQU010302153.1:1131-13808 GCA_032191745.1 Picea mariana | reverse complement strand
AATCCTTAGATCATTTTACATACCAGTGTCCTATGATCATTGAATATAGACAACGCCAATTGAACTTGCTTCAAAGACCCACAAAATCGATGGTTAACCTTACCTTGTCACTAGAGATTCTTCATCTCATTTCTCCCGAACCTGAGGCCCTCCCAACGCCTCTGTGGTTCTTGGATGACTTATCTGAGGATTCACCCCCCAATTCTCTCGCTCATTTCCCTACGAAAATTTTGCATCCCACTACCATGGGTACTCATCAGTACCTCGATATTTGGTTTATGTCGAGCGAACCATCGCAATTTAATTGCGCCGTTCCCCCTGCTTCTCCATCACCAGGGGGCAGCCACATGACAACAGTCACTGATATCACTCTTCACGACTCCTTGTATTCCCGCCAATTCCACTGTGACGAGGAAATACTCAAAGAGTTAAACACCCCTGACTACCCATGGGATGCGCTACACCACCGAGCGCTCTTCTTTCCATAGGAAGACCCCACGCCTCCTAACCAACACCCCATATATGTGGTTGAAACCAAGGATTTTATCCCATCAGGGCATATTGACTGGTTCAACAACCCCATTCCTGCCCCTGATGCTTTTGAAGAAGGCAACATGGCCAACATTTCCCCGACCATCAAAATCGACATTTCCATCAAAAATGGCGTCGTCAAGGAAATCACCATTGGAGCCACTTGCACTCCTCAAGAAATCACCACCTATAAAACCCTATTCCAGGAATATCGGGATATTTTTGCCTGGTCATACACAGAAATGCCTAGCCTTGATCCCTCTATTGTCGAACATCGCATCGACACCTAGCCCAACATTACACCAGTTCGTCAAAAGCAGCGATCCCTACACCCATCCAAAGCAGCGGCCATCAAAGCCGAGATTGACAAATTACACGCAGCTGGTTTCATCTACCCCATTGCCTATACCTCATGGGTTTCCAACCCTGTACCCGTTAATAAAAAACAGGGCATTATCTGCATTTGCACGGACTTTCATGATCTCAATCACGCCTATCCCAAAGACAACTTTCCAACGCCTTTCATCGATCAAATTATCGATGACTGTGCAGGTCACGAGGCTCTATCCTTCATGGATGGTTTCTCTGGTTATAATCAAATCCAAATTCACCCAGCTGATCAGTACAAAACCACATTTACTACCCCTTGGGGTACTTTTTCATATCATGTCATGCCTTTTGGCCTAAAGAATGCTAGCGTAACTTTCCAATGGGCTATGACATACATTTTTCATGATCTAGCTCACATCATCCTCACATACTTGGATGACCTCACAACTTGATCCAAGAAATGCACCCAACATCTTGATGATTTACGGACCATCTTCCAACGGTGTCGTCAGTACAACATCCGCTTGAATCCCCTCAAGTGCATATTTTGCGTCACTGTGGGGTGCCTCCTCAGATTCATCGTTTCCCAAAGAGGTATTACCGTGGACCCCCTCAAAGTCCAAGCTATCACCGAAATTCTACCTCCCTAGAATTTACATCAACTCCAGAGCCTACAAGGAAAGGCTAACTTTCTACAGCGATTTGTCCCAAAATACGCCACTAGCGCACACAGTTTCCTTCGCTTACTACATCATGACATCCCATTTTACTAGGATGAACATGCCCAACAATCATTTGATGATCTTAAAATGGCGCTCTCCAATGCCCCTTTAATTGGTGCACCCGACTACAATCACGACTGTATCCTCTACATATCAGCATCGGTTGTATCAGTAGCAATCATTCTCATTCAAATCGGTGATGACGATCGTGAGCATGTCATTTATTACATTAGCAAAAACCTCTCAGGGCCACCCTTGAAGTATAAACACAAAGAGAAACTATCCCTTGCAGTTGTCCTCGCAGTCCAGAAACTGCGTCATTACATTCTACTTCGCACAGCTAAAGTCATAGCAGATTCCAACCCGATGCAATACTTTCTCAGTCATCAGCAAATTAATGGTAAATTTGTCTGATGGATCGTTATCCTTCAGAAGTATGATCTTGAATTCTCAACACCCAAGAGCAAGAAAGCTTTCGTCCTCGCCGAACTTGTCACGGCCTTCCCCCCTAATATTACCAGTGCCCCCATCAATATCGAATTTCCCAACGAACACCTCTTTTACATCACTTCGGATGATCCTTGGTATGGCGGCCTCCTCGTCTACCTCCGAACTCAAAAGTTTGGTAACCACCTTTCTCGAGATGATCATTGTCGTATTCGCCACCAGGCCCCCCACTACCTCCTCATCGGAGACATCTTATACCGGCGAGGGATCGACACCATTCTTCGTCGATGCCTAACCATTGATGAGGCCGACAGAGTCTTGAACGACTGCCATAGCGGCGCATGTGGGGGCCATCTTCCGGGAATGTCCACTGCTCAGAAGATTATCCGAGCAGGTTACTTTTGGCCTACATTGTTCCACGATTGCATTCATGCCGTGAGACGTTGCGAGAAATGTCATCTTTACACCAACAAAGCACGAGCACCACCTGCTCTCCTTCATCCAGTCATTACTGTCGGCCCCTTTTGTAAATGGGGCATCGACTTCATGACTTGTAATCCCCCCTCTAGCAATGGCCACAAATACATTGTTGTCGCATTCGATTACTTCACAAAATGGGCGGAAGCTATACCCACCTTCAACAATACTGCTGACACCGCAGCACGTTTTTTCTTTAACCACATCATATCCTACTTTGGAGTACCACTCCAATTAGTTTCTGATCATGGGAAACACTTTAAGAATGAGATTTTCTTCAAACTCTCATCTCGGTTAGGATTCTCCCATGAGTTTGCCTCACCATATTACCCTCAGTCTAATGGATAGGTCGAAGCAGTTAACAAGATCCTCAAGACCATGTTACAGTGCATGGTTAACAAACATAAGACCATTTGGCATCATATGTTATTTTCCTCGTTATGGGCTTACCATACAACTGTGAAAATAGCCACTGGCTTCACACCATTTCATCTAGTCCATGGGGTTGAGGCCACTCTTCCCATCGAGTGTGAAATTCCCACCTTACGCACCACAATTGAGATATTACCCGACACTGCTCCAATGGAGCAGTGCTTGCTGAACTTAGAGTCCCTGGATGAAGATCGTCGATCTTCATTACAGAATAATGAGGCAGCTAAAAAATGATCAAAGCCACCTTTGATCGACATGTCAACCTTCGCTCATTTCATAAAGGCGACCTCGTCCTCGCTTATGATATCGCTCACGATACCTTTGGTCATGGAAAATTCGAGTCACTATGGCATGGCCCATACATTATCCAACATTATCTCACCAAAGGCGCATACATCTTGGCCTCTCCCGAAGGCCTCTCTCTCAAAGAACCCATCAACGGGTTATACTTAAAGAAATTTTATGCCTAAACGTAGCAGTTCTACTTTAGGTTATTTCTTTTTATAGTGTTTTTAATATTTTTTTCCATCCCTCACGTCTAAACTATCATTTGTGCTATTGACAAATGCTTCCTCCACCGGCCTACCACATCGGTTACACCGACGGCGCCAACCGTTGGACGCAAAATCTCGCTTCGGCAGCTTGGGCCCTCTATACCCCCTCACATGAAATGCTCCATTCGAGCAGCATATGTTTGGGTTCAGCCACCAACAACCAAGCCTAATACACTGTCGTCATTGACCTCCTCGTCGATGCCCAGCATCATCGTATTCATCACCTTAGCGTCTTGCTCGACTCTCAACTAGTCGTTCTCTAGCTCAACAATGTGTACCGCGTACGCGATCCTTGCCTCTTTCACAAATACCTTCAGGTTAGACTTTTATCTTGACATTTTGATTCCATTACATTTACACATATTCCAAGACAATTGAATCAAATTACAGATAACTTAGCTAATATTGTGTTAGACTGGCATATATCACATCAAGATACCTCTACACATACATAAACATATCAACAACCTATCACAGCATATATAGATTAGACATCATCAAGACATTAACAAAACACATGTAAATATCACATAGATCTCAAAATGTATACTCATGTATATATAAGACGGTCCACAGTGCCATCCAAATGTTTACATACAAAAATACAAGTATCTGCAGGCCAGTGAAGCACCTTGGTAAAAAATGGGCTTACCAGCCTATATACAAAAATACCAAATTACATAGAGCACCACTCAAGGTGCCTCTAGAGAACCACCTCCTGCCCCTCCCTCGGGTGGTGTTCCCCCACCCACTACTAGTCCCTCCTGACCGGGAGGTAACTGTCTGGTCATAGCAGCACCTGCTACTGCTGCCCACCATGGCAGCAGAACCCCCATGCACTTCTCCAGGATGCCCTCATCCTGGATATGCGACCACATTCCCTCAGGCATGCCCTATAGAACCGCCTCTAGGCGGTGGCAAATATCCTCAAAATCTACTCTGGCACCCGCCGGAAGAGCATGTGATGGCCCGGCACCTGGGTCATCAAACTGGTGTCTCCTCGCTGCTCTCTCAGGCTCAGCTGGTCTCACCTCAGTGTCCTCACGCCGACTTATCTATCTCACCCGTGGCCCTCCCCGCGGCGGTCTCCCCGGCTCCTGGCCAGTTGGCACCCTCAGCAACTCAACCTTGTGCCCGCGAGGTGCCACATCTGCACATACAAACAAACAACAAATAGTATCAACATCTATATACCAAATACACATGTCATGCTATCTCAAAAAAAAACAATATATATCAAACTCATCCACATACCTCGATGATCAAAAACCTCCCTTGGAGGTAACACCATGTCTGTATCATCCCGAAAGTCCACACCAGCATATGGGAACTGCAATATCACCTGCGATATCTGCTGCCACACCTACGCCGCCTCAGCTGTGAAGAAGTGGTCGCCCTCGCCACCACCGTGGCGAAGCAAAATAGTCAACCACCACCTCAATCGTGGCTCTCGTGCCCCGGGAGCACCCAATAAAATCCTAGGGTGCAACATAGGCACCCTCTCCAAAAACCAGGCCACTAGGATGGACCCAAAGGCAAAATCTCATGTATCAGTGGACCGACAACGGTCCAGCTGCCCTACCATCCTGGCATGCAGCGTAAGCCCTCAGGTGAAGTGCTTACCATCCAGTACCCTCTCCATCACAATCAGCTGACCACTATTGATTTGTTGAATTGCAAGGGACCCGTACACCCTCACTATCATTGTTTCTATACAGCGATGCGCTAGAGCATCCATCGCCCCGATGCTCACAACGGAGCCGGACAAGAAGTTTTCCCTGGAACAGAACCTCCAACCCACTATCACTAGCGCCACATCCCCTGGTAACACCAGCTTTTCCGGTAAGGGCATTCCTCGAAACGAGAGCCCAGTCAAAAAATATATGTCCTCCACCGCAGTGAAGGAAATCTGCTCTCCCTGCACCATGAAACAATGCAGGTCCGGACTCCACATCCAGATAAGGAACTGCATGGGATACTCTTGCACCCGTATCAACGGACACTCAAATAACTTCAGCAGCCCACAGGCTGCCAAAGTCGCACGAACCCCTGGATCCTCAATCACCACAACATACCTCAACTGGGACCAATCCCGCTCTCACCAGCCGACTGGCATCGTGCACAATGATCACCTGCAGCCACATAAAACAATCCTAGGTCAGCCACCTTGACCATCAAAAACATTAAAAAGATAAGTTTTACACCCGTCAACCTTGCCCCCAAGGCACGGTTGTTTAACCCACAGGCGTGCACGTATGCACGCCTGTACACCCCACAGGCACGCACATATGCGCGCCTGTACACCCCACAAGTGTGCACACAAGCGTGCCTGTCCAACCCACAGACGCGCATGCTCACCCTACAGGGGCGCCTTCATGCACACCTGTCACGAACACAGGCAAGCATTAAAGCGCCACATGCATGGATGTGTCGCCAACAGACGCGCACATAATGCGTGCCTTAGTCCCCTTATGGGTGCCCCCATGCGCGGTTATCCGGATGGCAGGTGCGCACTTGTGCGCGCATCTTTCCATATCGCCCACGCACTTGGGGGCCACATCTCTAATACCCCCTGTACATCCCTCTGTACAGCCCCTGCCCAAAAATATCAAACCTAATTCTATGCAGGACGATCAGACTACTAACCTGAAGCTCGCTAGTCCTTGATCGACTGCCTCGTTCTCCCGGAATCTCCAACTCTCCTTTGAATACTTCTCGTCTAGTCACTCTAGCAGCAAGTACAAATGAGGTGCCAATGTGAGCCCTATAGTTATATATAGGCCTTTTCGCCAAACTTCCATTCACCATTCTAGGAGCTCCGGGTGTCCATTCTTCGATCTGTCTTCAGCCACGAGATCATCATCCCGTCATCTACATCACGACAGTCCCCGAGCCACTTTTCATCCTGAGCCCCTAAGACACCATTTTTTCATACCTGATCAGGTACGCATGCTCATATTCAAAATTATCAAATAAATGCTCGTATGATTCGATTCTCTTCAGATATTGTTCACGTCGGGTATTTGGTTTTCATGTGTGTAGGTACTTGGTCATCAAACATCAATGCAAACCCTTCAGGTATATACTCAGCACTGGCATGTAGTCATTCCCTCCGAATCTCACTTGCATCTCCAGTCACACCCTCTGCCATTTGCCTCTAGGATCCCCATCTCCGGCTCTGTAGTACCAACACCTCCATCTGCCTCTTTGGTACTGTCACCCGATATCACTCTTACCCACATGAATTGTCCCATTCATAGCACCCTTTTGCACCTTTGACACTCATGTTTTTTTTTAACAAACCCTTTAGGGATGGGAGTCCCGATAGTCTTACATCATGTCGCGAATCAGCCACATACTCCTTCTCCTCATTTTGCTAGCTTTCCCACCAGACTCCCAGATTATCTCTTCAAGGTTCTATTTTTGACTTCCCCTCCGCAGTATCATGAACCCCCCATTTCATCCACAATCAGTTTGCCCCTCTGCAAATTTCCATTCATTTCACCTACCTCATACAGAAACCCACCCATGGGGCCCCCACCCTCCACTAGTTCTCCAAGCAAATCGTGCCCTACTCGGGCCAACCGTATTACATTGGGGCACCCATTTCTGTATTTGTACACTCATCCCAAATTATTATTTATTTATTGTACAAACGCCTTTGTTTCCAGCATTTACATTACCTTTTTGTCGTCACCCTTGGCGACCCTCTTTTTGGCAAAAGCAACCCATGTCGCCCTTAGTTGCGGCACTACTTCTCATCTACCCTTGACGACATCATCCATATCCTCCGAGTATCCCACAGGCCACTTACCTATGCCCTCTGAGTTTGTTCACTTTGTCCCGCCTCTGGCACAACTTATTCTCGGTCTTGTTGTCCCCCTGACACTCGACCTCATTGAACGGTTGCGGCCACTTTTTACCTCACATATACCCCCAACCAAGGGCAGTCTTGAGTCTTCCTACATCTTGACTTCATCCATGTACCTCTTCCAAATTCCTAAACTCACCTAGTAGATTTCACGAAGCCCTTTGCTTCTAGGAGTCGCGTCCCCCTTTTGTCGACATCGGCATAGTTTTCTAGAAGGGTGACAGTATCTTGACTCTCATTACCCTACCAATGAGAGCTCTCGGATGGAACAGGAAGAACCACAATTGTTTCTTGCTGTCGTTGACCCCCATAACATTCGATGTCAACACTTTCTCATGTCACGGTGGGTTTTACTTTGTGACTATTGCAGTTATTTCTTATATTCGCCGAAGACCTCTGAACTTGGCTAGGCTATCAATGCCTACATAATCCATGATACTTCTTACAGATCTCACTACCTACTGTTCAGAGTATGTTCCTCTAAAAAATTGTCTTCTGCCTTTATCACGACCGCCCCCGAGGGCGTTGCAGTTGTCTACATCAACACTTCATTCCTTTTTTGAGCTACATAACATGATCATGGTGCATGCCTGCCTCATTTGTACACAGTTTATTCTTACACACCTTATGGAAGGTCGGGTTCTACAGGTTCCCTTCTCCCTCCAACAGGTAACTCTTGACAATCCCACTATCACTCTCTCTTACAACAACATTCTCAGTAGAAGAAACATTGATGGACTTCGGCTATACGTATGCTCCTAACCTCATCCATCAGGGGGCATCTATTATCACTGAAATTTCGTCCGCAAATGGTTACAATAATTCAGCATCGCCAAACAGTTATGAGGTCGCCCATGGACCTGGATTAACACAAAATCATTTCCAAAGGGTCAAGAACTATACAACTAGTGCAAAAATTAAAGGGTACTATGAAGACACAGGGCGCGTGCGCACATGCACAAAACAGAAATGCAAGATTCGTGCACATGCGCACGATGTGCGACTGTTGTCACAAAAAGCCGCGCACCTGAGAAACAGCACATTTATGAGAGTGGTCGGCCTCCCACCCACTTTTGGTTCAGCTTCCAAGTTGATTTGACACTCAAATCTGGACTGGATTCAACCAGGTGGCTGATCAAAGACCTAGAAATTCCCTAATTAGCCTCTTTACACACTACAAACTAGTTGGACAATACCTCAAAAGAATGCTATAAAAAGGCCATGGATACACTTAATTTTTTAAGGAATTCATAGAAAAGTTATGTTGCCATTATTCTCTTAAGGAATCCTCTATCATTACCAAGAGTATACTTGCATCATTGCATTGGGCAATCCATCTCACCCCTTGAGTGGATTAGCAAAGAATTATTTCACCATTTTCATTTTCACTTTCAAAGTTGTAAGAAGAGCTTATTTGTGGGGGTCCAAGAGCCCTCCCTTGGAGGAAGAAGGGACTCATAGTCCTCTTTCTTCTCGGTGTTTTCTTTCACTAATATCAGCCTTATCATTGGTGATATGGGTTTCATTGTTTCTTTTGTCCTTATGTCCCTATGCTCGTTAATTTAGTTGTTGTTTTATTTCTTAGTTTAATTCTTAGTTGTTCTTTTATGTTTCTTTCTCTAACCCTTTTCCTTACAGTTGTCCTGCTTAGCAAACCCAACTAAGCTTGCAAGCACCTCTATTTTGCTCACTAAGGTGACGAAAGAGGCGTAACACCAAGGAACTCATGAAATTAGAGATAGCAATCAAGTTGAGCAACCTTCCATAAATAATCATATCCCTAGAGAATTTAACTCTAATATAGGAGCTAATCATGGATTAGTTCCTAAGGGTATCCACTTTCCCAGGATTGAATTAAGGAAGTTCGATGGAACATATGTCTTTACATGGGTAAACCAAAAAGAGTAATACTTTGAATTGCATAATATTATGGATGATAAACAAATGATTTCCTTAGAAAATTTGTACTTTGAGACAAAACCTTATTAATGGTATCTATGCATACTTAACAGGAAGCCACATTCTTATCATTATACTTAGGGTTTAGTTATACGAGACCTAGAAGCACAATATGGTAAAGTTTGGGAACATGATTACTTTAGTCAATTGACAAGAATAAAACATTTAGGTGATGTTAAAGATTATAATTCATAATTTCAGGTATTGGCCACACATGTGGAAAACATAAGTCACCAACATTTTTTGGAAGCTTACATGGGTGGATGAAATGAACACATTAAACGTGAGCTTTACTTAAAACATCCTGAAAATGTTATGGAAGCTATGCAATCTACTCATCATATTCAAGCCAAGAATAAGTCTACACACAAGTCTACCACTGGAACATATGTAGGAGGTAGAGGTATATTTGTGTCTCGTAGGGAAAACATGCCTCAACCTACTCAAATATCACATAAGGAAATGGGTGAAAGAAGAGTAAAAGGAATATTCTTTGGATGTAATAGAAAATGGTCCAAAGGGCATAAATGTAAAGAAACAGAATTGTTCACCTTATAAAAAAATGATGAGGAGGACGTAGAGGCATCTATACAGATGTGTGAGGAAGAACTTGTGAACTTAAAAGAGTAGGAAAATATGCATAATTTTTGCACAATATAGATCCAAACATGTGTGAAATATCCATTCATGCATTGGAAGGTTTTCCAACACCTCAAACCTTTAAAATTCCTAGATACATTAAGAAGAAAAAGTTCATATCACTTATGGATTTAGGTAGTACTCGTAACTTCATTGATAAAATATTAGCAAAGCCCCTTAATTGTTTTGTTTGTCCAGTGACAAATTTTCAAGTTTTGGTTGTTAATGGGGGAAGTATTGGTTGTGGAGGAAAATTCCATAACATTAAACTTAGTATTGGGTTGACTAATGCTCCTTCTACTTTTCAAAGCCTTATGAAAAAAAAACTTCAGCCTCAACTTAGAAATTTTGTATTGGTTTTATTTGATTATATACTTATCAAAGGATCATTTTGTTTTTTGGGGGGAGGGAGGGGAGGAATGAATAAATACTTTCAAAATTTGTAAGAGAATGCTAGGTGTGACAAAGAAATAAAGGAGAGACAGTAAATTCTCTAGGGTTACTTCAACCTTTACACATACCTAATCAAATATGGGAAGATATATCAATGGACTTCATTACAATTTTACCAAAATCTGAAGGTAAGGATGCATTTTTTGTGGTCATGGATAATCTCATAAAATATGCATATTTTTGTGGAATTCAAAGTACATACCCTGCAAGTAAGTGGCTTCCCTTAGTATAATGGTGTTATAATACCACCTATCATACATCTACTAATATGTATCCATTTGAAGCTCTTTATGGATATCTAGCTCCTAGTATCACGTCCTTTTTATAGGACCATTCCATAGTACAAGTAGTAGACTCACATATGGAAAAGAATAAAGAAACTTTGCAAATTCTTAAAGAAAAACTTCAAATGGCCCAAAATAGGATGAAGCAACAAGTGGATCAACATCGAAGTGAAAGACGATTTGATGAGAGTGATTGACTATTTTTGACACTACAACCTTATAAGCGATCTACTCTCAAACAAAAAAAGATCATAAATTAAATTTTTTATGGATTGTACAAGATTCTTCACAATATTGGAGATGTGGCTTATGAGTTAGGTTTTTCTTCTTCTTGCATTCATAAGGATTTTCATGTTTCTTGATAAACTATGTCAATGTATATTAAACTTCAAGAATTAGATGAAGATGAGAAGTTAATTTTTGAACTAGAAAAAGTTATAGATCAACGTTCTCTTTCTCTTCAGAATAGAAACATTATGGAGTACCTAATAAAGTGGAATAATATGCTTCCCAAGAAGCTACATGTGAAATTGAGAAATTCATGAAGAAACACCCTCAATTACAAGCTTTGAGGGAAAATATTTTTTAAAGAGGAGGGATATGTTAAGGCCCTAACCCTCATTCATTATTATTATATTAGTTATGGTAGGTTACATCATGCTCACTTTATCTCCTATTTATAACAAACAAGATTTATTTGTATATACATCTTGTCTTATGCATCGGGTATATTCTAAAGGGAGGTTGCCTCCTCAAAGTGACTTCTTATTCATTGAATCTTTATCATTCTAAAGGTGCGGAGTTACTTATTCTCTCTATTTTTATGATATTTGGGGAATTTGGTTCATAACATACTCACATTCTTAACCATAGTTAGGGGATGAAAACAAGAGCCTCAAGCCAAGTAGGCCTTTCTTCTAATGCTCAAGTGTCATGGATGACTCATGAAAACACCACATATGACCTCTGTAGGGTATCAATTGCCTCCAAGTGTGATATGGGTGCCATGACTAGCTTAGTTGTGAACCCAGAATGGGTCTCAAGGTTGGACCAACATTAAGGGAGGACAACAAGGGTCGTGTGCCCTAATGAAACTTTTTAGGCTCAATTTCCATGAAAAATACCTACAATCCACACAAATTTCCCTCTCCTCAAGATATGTTGACTATGAGTAGTTTACCAAGGGACATTATGGTGTTTTTAGGAAGATTGATGGATCTTTGGGCCTTGAAAATGGTTTGGGACAAATAACAAGGCCCGTAGGCATTTAACAATGCTTCTTAGACTCAAGCATCATGAAAGATGCATTCAAATGATACACACGGCCTTTCTATGGGATCTTTGGATTTTAAGTGGGATATGACCACCATTAATTGATTTTGGGCAATAATGATGGTCCTAGGTGCCTAAATCATGTTCAAAAAATAAAACAAGGGCCTTACACATGAAATTAAGCTAATAGGCCTCAAGCGTTGTGAACAAGGCCTCCAATCAAGACATGTTCCCTCTCTTGGGGTATTTCACCTTTGAGTGCTATTCCAGGTACCATTAGGTGGTTTTGTGCAAAGGGGATGGGTCCAGGTGCTTTGACTATGCCTAGGAGAGTAAAAGAATTCCTATCCCCTTAAAAATAAGATTTTAGTGCTAAATATTTTGTTTTAAAACATGTTAGGGGGGTGGAGTTTTACATGGTCTCTAATTTATGTACAAATAATGTGTATGTGTTCATGTGAATTCGAATAAATAGGTGGGAATGTCTCTTTTACTCGATGTGTTGGATGAGTTGGTGCTTTGGTTTTAGTTTCAAAGTGACAAACTTGGTGTTCAAGCCTCATAAACAAAAACACACATTTTTCTAGCTCTCTATTATTATCTTCATTTTCAACAAGGTTTTTAAATATGGTCTACATATTCATCATCCATGAAACTACACACACTTATAGATCTCTATACGTAGATTCCAAATACACACACAATA
>JASDQU010302150.1:0-13808 GCA_032191745.1 Picea mariana | reverse complement strand
AATGGGTTAATTAAGGGTTGTGACTATATGTTGGAATATCAAAAATTAATTGTCGAATTTGTAACAATAATGTATGTTGTTTTTCTTCTGTCATTTTATAATTAATGAAACAAAAATGATACTTTATATGAAATCTATGATTTATTATGGGGTATAAAACTTGCAGGAAACAAAGTATGGAACTAAGCCGACAAAAGAATTGTTGAAACAAGGCATGGGATTTTATTTTGAACATATGTGTATGATTCATGATTCACTTCTTTCTTTGGAGGTACGTAACTTCTAAATTTACATTAATGTATATTATTTTTCAATTTTCATTATTCTCACCAATGTAGATAGACTCATTACAATTTATTTTGTGTTTGTAGATGGAACTTAAATAAGAAGAAAAAAATCAATATAATCAACCAAACATGTAGAAAAATAACCCAAGGCATGGAAGTAGCTCAAGAACTAACAACAATTCCAGTTAAGAATGATGACCAATATATTTGGATATCAATGCAAGCTTCAATTGTATTTTTTTGAAATAATTGTCTGTGAAAATCAAACATTTTTGTTTAATGTAATGGAAATAGTGTCCCAATTGAAAGAAAAGGGATTATCGATAAGTGTCCCATTTTGTATGACAAATACCCTCTTATTCATTTAATACAATATGTTTTAATTTATTCTATTACGTTTTCCAATGTCACCATGAAATATTACATCGTCGTTTAAATATATGGATGACTATATATTATAATGAAGAGATGAAAAATATGATGATCTAAAAAATTAATCCAAACATCATATCCAAATTGACTAATCAAAATATAAGATATATGCAAATATCTGATAAATAATGGAATTAAAAAATAATGATAATTGATCTATCACAAGTCGATGTTTCTTGGTGTATTTTAATTATTAATCTATCATCGCGTTTAATATTAAAACTCAATGGTGTGTTTCATATCAAATTCAAATTGGTGCTTTTATGTAATCAATTAGCATTGGTTTCAATATTAATTGAATACCACAAATTTATATTAAAAAATTGGTCATCGGTGCATTAATATTATACGAAGCACCGATGTGTATTTGTTATTGATCCACACTGACACTATTGTGTTATTGATAAGAACCGAGGCTTGTTTTTTACTGCAAATCGCTAGTGCTCTCTATTTGTAATGTATAGAGGTGTTTTTCCCTGTAACGCACCAATCCATATTATTTTATAAAACATTTGTGCCTTCTTATTAATAACGCACCAGTGCGTTCTATGTAGAAATCCCCGGTGCTTAATTATTTTTAACTCTCTAGGTGCATTTTGATTTTAAATCCTCGATGCTTATAAGACAAACACCCCATTGCTTAAATATTTTACTTCCCTGGTTCTCTGATATTTTACTCCTATGGTGCTTGAAGTTAAGTGTACAACACCAGTGTTGTAGGTGTATGTAGGCACCGGTTCTTTTACCTTATACAAACACACCAATTTGTAAACATCCTCTAACACTTCCTCCCGCCAATAATTTTTTTATTTATAATCAATTTTCGTTATAGTATCCACAAAAACATTCGTTATCGATAACATATGTTGTAGCAGAGTTTTTTTTTACAACTGTTTCCAATTTTAAAATGCTAGAAACCTCTACTAAAAGGTCTTTTCATTGTAGTGATTATTCTTTTTCTACTATAATTCATTATAGTTATTATGTTCTACTTTGCATGATACATCTATTATCTTACAAGGGGTATAAAGGAAATTTCCTCTACAAAATTTTGGGACAAATCTTTTCATGGTACAGACATGTAATATAGACATCTTTAAAGCACAGAGATCTATCATTCAGTGGGTAAACCTATTGTTGGGAAATACTACATGAAGTAAATATAGACAGTTTCATGGGTTACTCTAAACAAATGTTTCACCTTGGTGGAAATGTATGTAACCTATGTTGGTACCCCTTTGAGTGGTACCGCATCAGAAAACACCCGTACACAACTATCACACCCACATACATTTGCGTATATACGGAGTCCCCTAGGTATCCTAAAACCATATTTAGATTAGTGCATTGATCACATGACTTCTATAATGGCACTTAGAACAACATTCAAGAAGACTACTCTCTAATACATGGGTAATAGGGTAGTATGATTAAGGATACGATTGAGCCTCCTTAATTGGTGCCCTGATATATTGGGCCAAGTACTATAGTTTGACCCCACACGTATATGAGAGAGATATAGCATGGGGAAAACAATTATCTATAATAACCTTGAAAATCATAATCGTTGGAAACAAAAAGAAACATAACAAAAACAGAGGGAAACTTTTACCATTCAACCCTACCTCCTGCATCCAGGTTGTCAATTTCCTACAGAATTTTTCTTGTTAACAATTTGGGCATTCCATCGATGCAGTATTCTTCACACCAAAGTATAACACTAAAGGAGTAAAAAAATGATTATAGCGGTTCCATAAAGACACTTATTTGAGACCTATCACATTATATTCATTTCTTCTCCCTTATCGTAGTTGTACCTATCACCTATAAGATTTTTCTTTTTTCTTGTGGTCCCATTCACTCATACTAACATCCTTATTTTCCACATACTCCATTGAATTCATTTGTTTTCATAGATTTCTATCTTACCCTTCACAAGTAACCCATTTCAGTGCAGACCCAACAACCCTATTCCTATTGCTTCCCTTTACCACGACCCAAACCCTCAACCAAGAACTTGAAAACCACTTCAATACCTTTTCATTTGAGATCTCCAAGAACAAAAATGAAATTAGACATCTAAATGCCAATATTATTGCCCTCAATTGCACCATAAATTCCACGACTCATTCTACCATAGAGGCCAAAATGGAATCCATCAATGCACACATGGAGCACAACCTTGAATCCTTTGTTGCCAAGATCCATCAATGGATGAATCCACCCAGGGGCCCTGCTTCCTTTGAAAAAAATTGTAACCTATAAGGCGATGATTCATTACATACCATGCCCTTTCATTCTAACCCTACTCATTGTGAACTTTATCTTCCCAAAGTGGATGTGAATATATTTGATGAATCAGATCCCATGGATAGTTCATTCAAATGGAAGATTATTTCTCCCTACACAAAATTACTGATGATTTGTCCAAACTTTGTATTGATGTTCTTTATTTGGATCCGAAACACTGGAAATGGTGGAAATGGTGTAAAAATTCATGCTAAGGTTATTCTACTTCGAAACAATTTGTTGTATATATTTATGAATGCTTTAATACAAAAACACATCATTTGTTCCATTTGACCAAGCTAAAACAATCTAACACTGTGGAAAATTATATCATTGCCTTTGAGAAATTAGCTTTCAGAATAGAGGGCTTGTTTGATATCTTATTTCAATAATGCTTTATTAGTGGCCCGAAGGATGAGATTTGATCCCATATCCTAATCACTCGGCCCAAAACAAGGAGAACACCTTCTAGTGGAGGATTTTGCAAAGGTTTTTAGTGTTAAAAAAATTGGAAAAATTAAATAAAAAGCTTCTTCTACAACCTCTTCTATTGAATGCAGAGGTTTTAGATGAGGTTTTAATGAATGTTCCATATAACTAAAAAAAAATAGGCAGGCGGAGGTTGTGGAAGATTTTTTTTTCCACTTTTTTAATTGTCAAAATTCACTAGTGCAATATTGAAAAACCTTCCATGGTGCGTTAATATAATACAAATGCCCCGATGCATTTATAACTATCATCATATGCAGAGGACTAATTCTTTTATAAATTCTACACCCTAGTTCCACCTAGTTTGTGTATGAATCACCGACGCATTTTAGTTTTTGTACGCTCCAGTGTTCTTGTGTTATAGTCATCATGAGTGCGATCACGTTATGTTGAGACCTGGTTTGTTTAATATAGCATGTGCCCCGGTGCTTGTACTCTAGATTTAGACACCATTATTTTTACTAAGAATCGATCTTATATTATAGTAAAGGAATCGATGCGTAAATAATATGTAGAGCCTTAGTGCGTATAATAAAATTAACACACCAGTGCGTACAATATATTTAGTTCCCTAGTGTATGTATTAAATATGGGCATCATATTATTTTCAAATGATAAATATTAATGCACGCTATATCGTTTATGGAACAATGAGTTTTCTCAATAGTTCACATCAGTGAATTATTATAAATAATGTGCACTTGTATGTATGAATCATCCAAACACATTGCTTTTTATATTATGGAAGAAAATCTCTAGTGAGTTCAAAAGAGTATAGTGTACTCATATGTATATATTTTAATTAATTGGTTTTTACAAATTTTCAATTAATCATTTGAAAATCAAATTTCTTTTATAATAATATTGTTTTCAATTTTTGTTATTTCATTTTGATATAATGATTCCATTAATGTTTCCTCCTTTCCCTTAATGTCACTTTCCTCACCTTGATCCCCAAAGATGAAAATGATGTTGTCCCAAGTAAGTATCGACCCATGACTCTCTGCAATGTTATTTATAATATCATCACTAAAGTCATAGCTAGCAAGTTAAAGCCTCTTTTTCCCTTGCTTATATCTCTAGAGAAAACATGCTATATTGAGGGTTGAAAGATTCTACATGGAATCATTCTTTCCCATGAAGTTATTTATTCCCTAAAATCCACCAAGACTCTGGGAATTCTTCTCAAACTAGACCTTTCCAAATCCTTTGATCACCTCAGTTGGGAGTACATTGAGAAGCTCCTCCTAGCCTTTGGCTTCGTTTAAGACTGGGTTCATTGGATCCTCTCCCTCCTCTCTTCTACCTTCTTTTCAGTTATCATCAATGGCTCCCCCTCCCCCACCTTCCTCTCCTCCCATGAAATCCATCAGGGAGATACCCTCTCTCCCTTTCTCCTTATCCTCATGGTTGAAGGATTAAGTCAAATGTTAAAAAATTCCACCATGAGTGGCACCCTTAAAGGCTTGAACCTCCATAACCGTCAACCTATGACTTACCAAAAAATTGTGGATGACAACCTTATACTAGGCCACCCCTCTATCCAAGAGGAACACACCCTCAAAATCCTACTTGAAACCTTCTTGGACTCCTCACCATAAACTTGGATAAATTTCTTATCTTCTTCTTGAACATTCCCCCTCTCACTCAAAGAACTATCTTCCAAACCCTGGCCTTCACTTCCTCCTCTCTCCCATCCAAGTACCTAGGTGCTTTGATAATATCCTCAACCATCAAATAATCCAAATAGAAGGAACTCTTATACAAATTAACTCAACAGATCTCCTCCTGGACTTTCAAAAATTTCAATATTCCAGGGCAACTTGTTCTCCTAAAAGATACACTATAGACAATGTCGCTTTATCTTTTCTTTGTTCTCGCTGCCCCCAAATGGGTTCTCAACTCCATAATGAAAACACAATGCACCTTTATCTGTGTCAAGGTAAATAAAACTCACAAATGGGCCTTGGTCAAATGGGACACCAACCTCTTACCAAGGAATATGGGTGGCCTCAGCCTCAAGGACCCTACCAAAAGAAATGAAAATCTTAGGGATAAAACTTGGTGGAACTAGATTTCTAACATATCCACTCTTTGAGTGTAGCTATGGAACACCAAATATGCCCCAATATGGGACCCTCAGAACCTTATTTGATTCATGCCTACAACCTAAGGCTCTCTCATTTAGAATTAGACAAAGCTTCAATGTGACCTCATCCAACAACACAGTTTTTGGGAAATAAAAAATGGGGCCCTTGACAACTTTTGGTCGGAATATTGGAAACAAATTACAAGCATGGAAAGGAACATAACCTTCCACCCCCTAGGGTGAGGGACTATTGACACACCATAGATACACAACACTTCAAGCAATAGGTACTGCTCCACACTTCTCTCCCTGATATGCAGCTAGAAACCCGTACACAAATCGTGGAAGATATCAGTAATCAGAAAATCAGAATCAATTAGGACAAAGAAAAGCTCAGATGGGGGTATATGCCAAGAGGCACCTTCACCATCAAAGAATCCTACCAACTCCTCACTCCACCCATTCGTTATCCTCCAGACCCAAGCTCGAACAAGCTCTAGGCTATAAAGAACTGGGAAAAGATCTCAACTTTTCTTTGGCAAGTTCTTCATAGGTGTTACACGTCAAAATTCCTCACTTTGATAATGTCCCATTATCATTATTGTAAGTGTCTCACTTCTGTCGCAAGTGTTGCAAATATCATATTTTCATCCTACATATGTCGCATTGCAGGCGACACCATAAGAACACTTGATGCACCCTGTAAGACATGTTAGATGAGGAAAACACATCATTTGGTAAGCTTACACAATATTTTTCCTTAAAGAATAATCAACTTAAATGATTGTTTGGAGATCATCACTCCCCTTCTCACATGTAGGGAGTGCTAGCACTCCTTGTCCACTTAGCAGGGAGTGCTATAGCACTCTATTGCTAGACTTGAGGGAGTGTCGATTGGTTTAGAGAATCTTGGGAAGAAATCCCCCTTATATCTAAGGACAACTAGAAATGATCCAAGTTGGTTTGGCTCGAATCCAAGATTTAGGTTGTATCTAAGGGAGATACCACAACTGATGGATTCATATCCTCATTGTTTTCCAAAGATAAATAAGGTGGTTGAGCCTCTCAAAGCCTATAAAAGGAAGCACTATTATGATGAAAAAGAGGAAAATATCAGCAAAAATTATTGTCATTCTGATCGTGGATCTTTCAAGCAAGGGGTTGGACAAGGAGGAATTGTAGAGGTTGCTTCATTTGCATCTACAGATTGTAAGTGCCTTGTAATGTTCTCATTAATATATGCTTGGTCGGTCTCCTTCAAGTTTGTTTATGATTGCATAGGATTGTATTTTCTTGATAAATCTATCCTAAGCTAATCTTGGTAGAATAGGAAGCATGCATTGTCTTTGTTGTCTATTGAATTGCAGATCTCATTAAATGGCTTGAAGATCAATTTCATCTTGGACTAAGCAAGGACAAGCTTCAAAAAAAGGTACATCATACTTTCTTCCTCTTTTTCCTTTGACTAGTTTAGCTACATTTAAAGGAATGTCAGTGTCCAATGTTAGCATCTTTTTGTATTGGTCATAGGGGTGTGGGATCCAAGACGACATTCACCCGTGCACAAGGAAATTTTCCTACAATAGAAATTGGCGACTCCATTGGGGATCAAATATTTTAGTTTCAGTTTCCTTCCTTGGTTTTTTCTTATCTTTTTCTCATCTTCAGATCCTTCTTGATGTATTGTTTTCTCTTTTATACATCTGTTGTTAGTCCTGAAGTCATCTCACACAGACTGGTAATCAAGAATTCCTGAGTTTTTATTTTCTGGGTTAATTCTTTTCTTTCTCAAAAACCCCCACCCTTTTTCCTTTACATATAGAGCACTAATTTTAGTATCAACGCTCCCCTGTAGTGCTTTGGGGAGAACTGCAGTGCTCTAGTGCTGATATAACTAGAGCGCTGATTTTTCTCCTTTTTGAATTTTTTTTGAATACCTTTGTGTTGGGTGTAAATTTGTGGGTTCTTGTTTTACATGACTTGTTCTATTAGATTTTGTCTTCTATCAAACCTGCAACCTTTTTATTTTTAATAATTTTTAATCTGTGTTTGCATCTTTTTAAAGTATTTCCTTGTGACAAAATCACTCTTTCTCTTCAAGATTTTGGGTTCATTTTTTATACTTTCTCGTTCATCTTATCGTTTGAAAGTTATTACAAGGAAACTTAGAGATATATTTATTGTTCTAATTGGTCTTTGATCTTTGTATCTTTCCAAGAAAATTTCTTAAGTGAGTTTTGTTGTTTTGTCATTCTTTTTGAAAAGTTGTTATTGTTTTTGCTTCTTATTTAATTGTTGTGAGAGTTTTTTTTTTTTTTTTTGTATAATTCTTGCTTCCAATTGTCTAAAATCCGCAATAGGGAAATATTTTTATTTCCATAAGAAGCATTAAATCAATTCAATTCATATTCATAATCAAATGAAAAGATACGTTTTTATGATTGGTTTTTGGATATTAGAAAGAATTTCTGAATAATTTAGCATTAAATTACATTCTTGTTCAAAACAATTGCATGAAATTTCTACATTTTTGTGTTTGGTAGTGAAAGAAAGAAAACTCTTCTGCTTCTCGTAAATAGAAGTTCATCGAAAGGAAAATTTTATTATCATTCTTTTTCTTCTTTGGGATTTGAGTTGTAATATCATTAGTTTCACTTTAATTCACCTCTGCGTAAAGAACAACCACTAAAATAAATGCTAATTAAAAAATGATCTAGAAACTTTTTCTTTTTAGATTCTTCCACCAACATTGGACTAGGATTACCTCTTTGGATTAGGCTGTGATTATAAATCTCCAAAGCATTCAAAACAAAATTATCATCTTGCGATAGGGAGAGTAAATCCATTTTTCCTATAAGCATAGTTGGGATCCGCCTCTCACACAGGGGTTACACATGAGGTTGCATTCGGGAGGGCCACAAAGATTATCCCTATGTGGTTTAACCATTTGTAATAGTAATATCATATTTTCAGGGTTATTCTTGAGGTTAAACTGTCTTCATTTGGTCTCAATGCTTCATGAATTTAGAATCTATTCGGGGTCCTCTGGAGTTCTACCAGTCCACTTGTCCTCAGTTCTCTTGAAGGATTTCAGACTTGTTATCCTGCCCATATGAGAGGACTAGACTGTCTACTGTACCCACCTAGATCCTGAATGCAATTTGGTGTCCTTAGTAGCCATAATATTTAGGGTTCTCACACAAGGTGACAATGAATGGAAGTCTTGATTGTACCTAGAACATAAATTGGTCAAACTCACTCGGGCTCCTTGGAGGGTAAATCCACAATTATTGTGTGGAATCTTGAACCAAGGCATACGTATTTTAGGCAGGTCTCCAATGTAACTGTTCCACCCACTCATATCCTAGCTCCTTCTTAATCTAGTCACACGATGTTGGATTTCATCACCAACTAGTATGGTCATTGAGAGAAGGTTATGTTTTCTTGATTTGTTCCTCTATATTTTTTAGCGTGTGTTGTTGGTTTACTTAATCATTTTTCAGGATTGAGACTATAAACGATAAAGGTCTTCGTAGATCATGTAGGATGCAAGGGTTTCCTCTGGAAGGCTATGAACCCTTACCTCATAATTCACCTGAAGACATTTACCGTGAAGAGGTAGAAAATCGCTCAGACGCTGGGAGGGTTGCTACTCATATGTTAGAAAATCCTAAAATCATCTTGGTTACGGTTGAGGATCCCATTCCTCATACTATCCCTGTGTCAGAAGCTCCTATTGAACCACTTCTTGTTGAATTTGACTCACTCTGTAATGTAATAGAAGAGGAAGTTCCTCGTCTATCGTTGAGTCCATACACCAAAACACAGATGGAAGACACACAACATGATTATGATGAGTACAAAAAATCCTTTTCGGTCTGCTGGCATGGTAAATCCACAACAAACACATGTTCATTCTATATGGAGAACTCCATTAGGATGTGATATTTACAAAAATTTCAAATTTAGTCGACCATCTCTTGAAACTCATGACCCTCTTGCCTCTATTGTTGTTGAGGTAGGACTGTTCAATCAGACTATTGATCGTCCCATCGAACAAGTAGTCAATCCTACTTCTACATCAACAAAAATCCAATATAATGTTGGTTTCATAACACCTAATCATACATAAGTTACTTCGACCATTACTCCCACCACTACACCTTTTCACACTACAAATCCTTATGTTCCACAGAATATTGTTGGAACACCTATACATCAGAGAATGCAAAACCATGATATACACACACAATCAACTACAGGACAAATATTGATTGGGGGGGAACCATCATCTAGTGGGCATGTCCCTCTTGGGGGAAAACCAGCCTTTCACATACCTTTTGGGGGAAAACCCCCTTTTATTGGTCAAACCACAGTTTTCACACAACCTATGGTAGGGGGAAACCCCCTTTTGCTTGAAACTCTTCACAATCCTGGGGAGAACGTCAAGGAGGTACGTTTAATCAACCTTACCAAGGAGGGACATCATACCATAACCCACAAGGAGGAGAAGAAAATACTATTCCTTCCGAATTATATTTTGGACAACCTTATCCAGGTGTCCCAAATCCCAGCAGGGGTCCTCAAGGGAAACAATCGTATCCTCCCTAAGGGTGTAATGTTTACCCTATGCAAGGAAAAACTAGTTACCCTCCTCAAGGGCAGACTGTTTATCCCCCGCAACCTAATCAACTGAATTACATTCCTCAGAATCAACCATATTTCCCTCTGATCATGAACATTCCTCAACAACAATCGAATCTTGTCTATACCAATCAACAAAAACCATATAAGGGAGGGCCTACTAGATACAATTATCAACCTCAACCAGTTTATGGCCCCACTAGTGTCTCTATGATGCATCAGTATCACCCTCAGATTAAACGACAACTACCATTCCTCGCCATGCTGGATCTACCATATTTTTCTCGGTTGACAAATGATCCCATATTACATTTTCTTTTCTGGCCGATAATTCCTTCTAAATTACCTTTTGACATCCCTAAATTTTATGGTAAACCTAGTGAAGAACCAAAAAAACATGTTATGAAATTTCATCCATGGTGTTCATCAAACTCATTGATGGATGATTCTATATGTTTGCGTCTTTTCCAGCGCACACTCATTTGATCTACAACCAAATGGTACATTGAACTTCAACGTGGTACCTTTCAAGACTTCAACTCCCTAGCTATGGCTTTTCTCATACATTTTCAATTACCCATCCATTACGAGAATGGTACAAAACTCTTAACCTCACTTCATCAAATGAAATCCATACATATCTCTGATCATATTCATGAGTGGAGACGATGATGAGAGTTGATTAAAGAGACCATTCCTGAGAATTTATTGGAAGAATGGTTTACTAAATCTCTTTTGCCCCAAAATTCTCATGATGTATCCATGGGTGGTGTGGTTACTGAGTAGGAAGTGATTTCTCGAGCTCAGTATTTAGATTCGGTTTACTCTCATTCTGGTACCTTGTATGATTTCACACCGAATTCTCCTCGTACATATACCAATCCATGAAAACCATATTCCATGACACATGATGATGGGGTCATCGGTACTGTCAAAACCCAATCTTCATCACAGTTGACCAAATTAGCTAATTGCTCTGTTTCTGCACCCATCACCAGTTCAACTTCACTCTCCTCTACCCCCCCGCCCCTCCTGACTCAAATCTCTGAGGTAAATGTAGTCCAATCTGCCTCTTCGCAACAATCCAGGGGAAAGAAGAAAACAAAAAATAAACCCAAACAAAATAATAATATTAATGAAAATCCAAAAACACAAACTCCACCACCTGCTTCTGAAAAGAAACCATAGTGAAAACCAAAATTCATGTGTCTCATTGTGGTGATGATGATTACACCCAAGACTGTCCTCATCGTGACGAAGTTGCAAAACTTTTCAAAGGGAATTCCCAACCCGTTGTGTTAACACAACCTTTTCCTTAGCAGTAGTCCATGATTTCTCAAGCCCTTGCCCCTCCAATAGGGTCCAATCGCAATCATCCTCCTAACAAGGAATCCTTGGCAAGTGATCATATTTATATTTTCAATCGGATTGATTTAACCACCCGCACCATAATGTATGACACACCGGATAAATATGATAAAGAGAAAGTCACTAATGATACCCCACCAGATCTATCTCCTGCCACCATTAGTCCTCCATCTGGGTCGCTTCAGATTGAGAAACCCACTTTCAACTCTATTGTACGCCATCCCAAGAGAACTATTCACAAATCAACTTTTACTCCTAGTTCACGTGTCACCCAAAACTACAACATTGTTGAAGATTTATCTCAAGCACCATGTTCTATTTCTTCTCTTAAAGTTATAAAACATTGTCCATGTCAACTTAGAATGATCTTGACCACCATTGTCACAATTGATATTGAGTCATCAAATAATATCATGTTTAACCTTGATAACTTCAAGTCACGACTTTCTCACCATCTTTCTTTTCAAATTGATGTAGTTGTTCATAACCAAGACATTCACTGTACCATACTGGATGAGCGAGCTTCCACTTGTGCCATTTCATTAGCCTATTGGAAGGGATTAAAATCACCTGCGCTTAACCAATCCCCTACAATGTTATGAGCATTCGATGGGCGGGGTTTTCATCCTCACAGACTCTTGTATTCCTTATTCATTTAGTTGGGAGGCAAGACGTTTTGTTGATGTAGAGGTAGTTGATGCTCCCCTTGATTACAACTTGTTGTTAGGAAGAAGTTGGTTTTATGTCATGACTGTTGTTGTTTGATCAGTGTTTTGATGTGCAAAATTCCCCTATCAAGGTAAAATTGTCACTATCGACCAGTTAGATTACTACATCCCCGACGCTCACACTCCCGCCACCAACAATATTCCTTTCTTGGGAGACAATAAGATCACTTATGAAAGTGTTGGTGTAGGCGTTTTAAAATATTCTTCCCTTATGGGTACTTTCCCTGTACCACTTCCTCCTACCACAAAACACATTTCCAAGATCAATATGATCTCGATTATGGCATATCAATATTTCTAATCATCTGATCCTTGGGTTGTGCCTAGTCCTTTGGAATTCGATGTGGTAGGTGATGCTATGCCACTTAGTCCTGTTGAGGCTTCATCCAATGCTATCCAATCTTCCTCTCCCTCTTTGGATGAACAACATTTGTTGGCATCCAACACTTACTCATTTCCATCTTGGTTGGATTCCTTATCCTCTGCTTTCGACTACATCCTACATATTTTTCCATCAGATGAATCCATTATGAAAATTCTTAGTATCAACAAGGTACCTTGGGATGACAACAATCATCGATCATCTTTTCTCTCTAGTCTAGATGAAGTTGAGGAAGATATACACTCTATCTTCTTCCTTGATGTTGTCAATTCTCCCTAATCTCCTATACTTACCCAGGATAATACTTCCAATGGGAATTTAGGGAACATATCTTCTACCATTACTATCGATATTTTGATCAAAGAAGGTATCTTGGAAAATGTTCATCTTCGTGCTAATTGTTCACCTGAGGAAGTGGAAGCTTACACCACTTTATTTAAATAATTTTTTGATTTCTTCGCATGGATATATGAATAAATTCTAGGTATCGATCCATCGATCGTTGTGCATGAGATCAAAACTTACCCAGGCATTAAACCTGTATGACAAAAACTTCTTTCGGTTCATCCTAAGAAAACTGCATCCATAAAGGCAGAAGTTGAAAAATTGTTGAAGTCGGGATTTATCTATTATGTCCCTTTGATGGAATGGGTTTCTAACATCGTTTTGATTGCTTAAAAACAAGGAACCATTTGTGTGTATGTCGATTATATGGATATCAACAAGTATTGTCCAAAAGACAATTACTCTACACCCTTTATCGACCAATTCATCGATAATTGCATGAGTAGCATTATATTTTCTTTCATGGATGATTTCTCAGGGTATAACCAGATCGATATTCTACCAGTTGATCAACATAAGACATCCTTCATCTTCCCTTGGGGGACGTTCACTTATCAAAAGCTACCCTTTGGCCTTAAAAATGTTGGTGCTACTTTCTAGTGGGCCATGTTGTATGCTTTCCACAATATCAAACATATTTTGGAGCCTTCCCTCAATGATTTACCCACTCATTTGTCTATTGGACAAGACCATATTGGTCATTTACGGGCCATTTTTATTTGAGGTCAATTTTACCATATCCTTTTGAACCCACA
>JASDQU010302149.1:1240-13502 GCA_032191745.1 Picea mariana | reverse complement strand
AAACTAAGAGAGTAAATCAGGTTATGGAAGACATGCTTAGGATGTGTGTTATGGATAATCAAACCCATTGGGAGAAGTACCTACCTTTGGTAAAGTTCGCCTACAATAACAATTTTCACATCTCCATTGGAGTGTCCTCCTATGAAGTTGATTTAGATTTTATGAAAAGAAAAAAATAAATACAGATTATTAAAAGATGCTTAACACATAATAACATAGATGCAGTAAAACTAGTTTTCTATTCAATAAGGAAATAAGATGAAACTGTAAAATGCAGTGGAAAACAAGATTGTTGGAATGGTGGTGGCTTATCTTTGAGAAGAGATGTGATGGATGTGCTCATTTGTAAGAAGATGATTACAATGATGCTCTGAAGGTATTTTTTACAATAAACAATAATGTCAAAAACCCTAGGAGATGAAGTGCCAAAAGTCATGTGGGCCCCATTTCGGTAAGTTAGTACATCAACTTCCCGGGGTTGTAACTTTTGCATACGATCTCCGTTTTAGGCACAAGATATCCCGTTGGAAAGGTCTATCTAAGGAATACACATTGAAAAGAATATTTTTCACTTCTGCGAGCCCTAAAAACGTTATTTAGGTCCTCAAAACGACCCCGCNATGTTTGCATACGATATCTTTTTTAGGTGCACGATAGCCCATTCGAAAGGTCTATCTAAGGAATAGACATTTTTGTGCAATATATCGAATCAAATATTTGACTGTGGTGAGCCATAAAAATGTTGTTTAGGGCCTCAAAACGACCCCACAAGTCAGGGACCCGAAAACTAGGAAACAAAACTGCCAAACTCAAAAAATGCCAAAATGAATCAGTTGGAATAGGTGGGAGGCCACTGACATCCATATGGATCAATCCTCCCCCCTTAGGAATAAATGGTCTCCATTGCATTGATTTCCCCCATCAGGTGAGGAAAATTCTGCTGAATTTGGCCCTCGGTGAGCCACTTGCCTTGGTGCAGGAGTTGCCCTACTTTGACAACTCGATAAAGTTGGATCCTTTGATGTCAGGTGCCCTTGATATGTGTGTCCACAATATGATCATTGGATACATGTTTCATGTAGTCACGGTTGAGATCTATTGGTGTCAACTGCTCTTCTATCTCTGAGGTATCCAATAATGGTGGGAAATATGGCCGAAGGAGAGCCACGTTGAAGACTAGGTGCAGGCCAAGGAAAGGGGTAATGTTGAGCGCAAAATAATTGTCACCCACAACCTTGGTGATGGTGTATTGCCCATACTGAAGTGGCAGAAGATTCCAATGGGGCCCTATAAGGCATTCTTTCTACAAGTGCAACCAAACTTTTTCGCCCACCTGAAACTTGTGTGGCACTTGATGTTGATCATGGCCCTTCTTGTACTTGGCATTGGACTTTTGTAAAATATCATGATCATGTTGGCAGATGTGATGGATCCACTCAATGAACTAGGTGGCTTTGTCATCTTTTGGTGGAGTAGGGGACAATTCAACCGAGGTGTCCTCCATGGGTAGTGCAACATCCATGGGGTCCAATGGGTGGAATCCCAACCCCACCTGAAAGGGGTTGTTTCTAGTTGAGCTATACAAGGCTCGATTGTATCTATGATGGACATAGGGAATACTCTCAACCCATGTGCAGGGGTGATTGGAATTGTACATGCATAGGATATGTACAATCATTCAATTGATGACATCAGTTTGGCCATCTATCTGGGGGTGGAAGGAAATGGATTTGTTGAGCTTGGTATCCAGCAATGACCAGAGGCTCAACCAAAATGTGTTGAGGAACCGACTATCCCAATATGAGACAATGGGTTTTGGAATCCCAAAGTGTACCCAGACGTGTTCAAAGAAGATCTTGGTAGTGGCCTCTTCGGTGATATTCTTCTTCCAGGTGGCTAGAATCACCATCTTGGAAAATCCATCAACAACCAAAAAAACAAAGTCATTTCCCCTCTTGGTGGATGAGAGGCATGACATGTAGTCCATTGATATGGATTCCTACTATTACAACAATATTTTCCTCACCCTTTGCAATTTTACACAAAGGGCCTTATTCCATTTCCCTATGCAGACTTATCTTCCCTGTTGATAAAATCTAGAGACAAAAATTAATAGTTTTCCACATATACACATATTGCACACTATACAACATGTGTATACATAGGCTGCTCCACTATATCCCCCGTACATCGAGATTTGTGCCAAAAAATGAAATTAAATGTCGGGTTTCCATGTCACGACAGAAGATCTTTGATCCTTGGCCTTCCATATACTAGAAACGTTATGACTCAACCCTTCAGTTCCATTTTGAAGGCTATAAAGAGGCCAATTCTAAGCTATGGAAAAGGAGAAAGAATTCAACTTTGAGAGAAAAGTTATTCTAGAGGAATTATTTACTTCATATTGAGTCTGCATCCCTTTGTCCTTTAAGTCTGAACACAGTGTTCAACCCCCAAGCTCTTCCCTTATTGATTGAGAACCTCATTGTTTCTCTCTTATGATATTGCCTTTGGTGGAGGATTGAAGTGGTGGAGGCCCAGCTGGAAGGAACTTAGTTTCTCAGTTTTTAACTGTGTCGACACAGAAGTCTGTAACATTTTCACTTCTACTAATCATTTATTAATAGAAATACTCTTTTCCCGTCTAATTAATATCTAGAAAATATATGAGTTATTATCCATGGGCGTGTTTGTTATGTTTTTAACGGATTATGATATCTAATGTGCTAACCTTTTATATTACCACCATATGCTTGCTTTTCTTGTTTGTTGAGAACTTGTCGCAGGTATATAGCTTTGGGTCAAAGTGCTCAATGATGGACTTCATCGAACATCTGGATGAGGTAGGCCTCTTTCTTATCTCAATTACACATTGATTTATATAGCATGTTATTGGGATAGAGTTGATTTCTGTAGTCATTTCCATCTATTGTGGTTTACCCTAGCTATAAAGATATTTTTCTCGTAACAGAATTGGCGACCATACTGGGGATTGAATCTTCTTTCTTAGGGTTTGGATTACTTTTCTCCTTAGATTGCTCTCGTTTCAATTGTGTTTCTTGCTACATCATTTCTTGACAGTTTCTGGTCACTCTGGGTATGAGTTCTCATCCTTTCTCCCTTTCCTGGCCTTGTTTTGAAGCATAAATGCGCCTTTTTCCTTGACAATCATGTACATACATTGGCTGTCTGACTACAATATGTGTATATATGCTTTGTTTGCCTGAACAATCACGTACATCAGTCTACCTTGCTTGTTAGCTGGGTCTGGTGGTTGCTGGGTGGGATTTGATGTTTTTTGAGTCTTCTTAGGTCTCTATAGTGCATGTTAAGTTCTTGTGGGATGATAGGAAACCCTTCTTTGGTTGAATTTTTGGGCAAAGTCTTTCTCATCATCTTTTCATTTTTATTGTCCTCATACATCGGGCGCGGTGTTTTGTTTCTTGGTATCCTACTTGAGTTGTCTCTTTTTATACATAGTAGGGTTATATATCAAGTTACTTTTCAGTCCATGCATTTTTAGTTTTGTTATATTGAAAATACAAAAAAATAGGCATTTTGCATTGCTTTACGTTTTTGTCCTTTGAGTATTTTTTATTAGCTTAGTGCATACAATGAAAGATTGCATTTTTACTTCTTAATTGCAGAGTTGAATTTGAGAATTGCATTGGTTTTTAGAAGCATATCATTCATTGAAAGTTAAAGTTAGGACTTTGCATTATTTTCATATTTACTTTTCTTGCAGAGTCATAACACCATGAGTTTCACTACCATAATTTTTTGAGTAATCATAGCCATTAAAATCAACGCTATAATTTAAAATTAATTAGTCACGATTTTACTTTCTAGGGTGCACAAACTAGACTAGGATTTAGTGCCTTGGAATAGGATTTTGTGAGTAAAATTCTCCAAGGAAATTAAATAAACATATGTGTCTGAGTAAGGGAGTGGAGAAATATATTGTATAATTGGTAAGATTAGGAGGCTCCGCTCACACTAGAATTAATCATGAGGTCGCGCGAAGTCGGTTGAAGGGATGCCCCCCCAATACCTTCCTAGCGTCAGAGATATTCCTGGGATCTATCCATATCTGGGGATCTTGCTATTTTCTTTACCTCCATGAGAGGCAGTACTTTCAAGGTTTCAGGATTTGCTACCCTTCCCATACAGTGGACCTGACTTACGACTGCTTTCCTGTGCATCGGTTATACAGTGGTTTATTATTTTCTTGACTTAGGTATCTCATAGGTTAATTGCAGGGGTTATTCTGTAGGTACCCTGGGTCAGATAAGGATCAGACAACACACAACCTTTATGGAGGATTACCTCTTTGGGGGGATCTGATTGACTGATTTTTAATCCCACGAGGGCTCTTATAACTGATTCTTTTACCTCCGATATTTAGCAGGGAGTCTCAGGCCCCTCTTGGGTGAGACATACCTTCTTTAGGGAGGGAGGCCACTCAACCACTTTACCCCATTTGCATGCATTTTGCCCATTTGAATTTTGGTGTGCTCTTTGATTACTAGTAGGACTTAGGATATATTTTCTATATTTAGAGTCTTGAGTCATCGTAGAGTTGTACAGAACACTGGGATCCATTCGACTCCCACACCCATGATAGTTAATGGCACCCCTTCAAATCCTGCAACCTCAATGGTTGTAGTGCCAGAGGAACCTATCATTACTATGGATCAGCCTATACTAAATGCTCAAGCTACTGCCTCAAACCCCTTTGGGTCTCTTGGCTATTCACTGGGATACAATGTTCAGTCCATCCCTATGGCTTCTAGTCCCTTTTATTATGGTATTCCAAACTTTACTTCGTAGTTTTTGAACTCCATCCAAGCTGTTGGCCCTAATGCTATCATTGGGATTGGGGGAGGTACACCTCCCTACACTCCTTTTTCATTTGGTGGATCTCAAATCCCTTAAATGAATCCTAATATGGGAGGCATTCTTTCTTTTAACCCCAGGACCAATCCTCCTACTTCTAGGTGGAATAATCAACCTAGAGGATATGCTTCGGCTCAAGTTTTGTCCTACAATCCTACCTCCCTAGTGAATATTCCAAACAATACATTTGGCATGATGAATCTACCTCTATCCTATGGATTCCCACCTGGATAAGGTTAGTTTTATGCTTTGGGAAACCCCCAACTTGGATCTAATCTGGTCGGGGGAAATTTCTATAACCCTCAACAGAACATTCCTACTGGAATTATGCCCACCCAACCTTTTATGAATCGGCCTGAAGGAGGGCCTTATAACGCTAGATAGCACCGTCATGCTTACTATAACCCTTGATGGACTACAGTTCCTTAGGCACAATAATTCCCGAGAGCTTGGGGCCAGATGTCACAACCCCGTCTCCCTTTTTTGGCCGCGCTTAATCGTCTAGACTTGTCTAAGTTAATGAACGAACATGTGAGTCATGATCTTCTATAGCGGGAAAACCCCTATATGGGCTACACCAGGGTTCTAAAATGTAGGCAAAGCTAACCGTCTAAAGTCTCCTACTTTTAAGAACAATCCCGACATAACCCCACCATCATACATAGAAAGAAAAAACTAGGGATCTGGTAGGCCTACCTTGAACTTCATGTCCGATGTCAATCCCTTTGTGCTCAGTTGTTTCTTGACTACAGATCTCCTCCAAGTCCAACCTGCATTCACCAAAAGACAAACAAGAAAATACAAGCATGCATTTTATACAAGGATTAGTGGGTTAGACATCATAATAAAAATGTAAACAAATCATAAAGATATAACATGTCATTTGGCAGGACGAAAAAAGTACTTCTTTATATTAATCTCACAAGCGTCACTTACAACATGAGACCGAAAAATGCTCCTCGAACTCGGTCCTGGGCTCCTCTTCACCATGCACCAACTGATTCCACGTATTCTTCTCCTCTTTAGTTCTCTCTAGGGAAAAGGCAAGGGATTTCCAAAGGAGGAAGAAGGAATTCTGGCTCAAAACTCACAATGTGGTTGCAAAATATTGGGACAAAGGGGGAATACTAAAATGGGCAGAGTTTCTTTACTCTCTTACTTATTTTTTGAATGGGACCCCAACCCCTTCTTTTATAGGCCAAAAAGGGCTAGGTATCCGGTTTGGTGACTGACTATGGGCGGTCAAACAGTTGAGGAAACTTACTCGAACATTTGTATTCTTCTGTCGCTTTCTATTTTTCGTGATTTTGTGACTGTAAGTGGGCTATAGTGGTTTGGAAAGCATGTGTATGTGGGCATTAGTGGTGTATGGAATGTACACCTTCAAAAATATGGTTTTTAGAAGAGTTGTTCAGTGATGGCTTGGCAAAGTTAGAAGGTAAGATGGCCTAAGGCCAGGTATGCATGTCTGGTGCAATTTAGGATTATAACAGATGCCCCCTAATGTGTGAGGTCAGAAGAGCATCTGATGGCCAAAATACATTAAAAGTCCTCATGTCTGTCCAGCGGTAGTTTACCCCTTTTTCAGTCCTGATGGTCAAAAGTACGAACAAAGGTGTACTCTAGGAGCCTCGGTTTTCTAGATGAGTATTCTCATATATAGATTTAACCCTTTTTTGAGCCTGAGGGACTAAATTTGCCAAAAAGGAACCCCCACAGATTTCATAGTTAATCTCTTTTCAGACTCCCTAAAATTGAAAAGATGGTTGAGTGACCTTGTTTCTTCACACTCGTTAAACTGGTCCAGAAGAACATCCTTTACGGAGTCCATAGTTAAGCTCTTTTCAAACTCCTTAAATATGAAAAGATTGTCAAGTGATCTTGTCTTTGTCACACTCATTAAAATGGTTTTGAATAGACATCTTTTCGGTGCTAGTTTACCCCTTTTTTCAAACCGACTAGACTACTTTTGAAAAAGGTACCTCAGTGAAGTCTCCTTTTACATTTTTTCAGACTCTTTAAAAATGAAAAACCGTCAAGCTTACCTTCTATGGGCTAGTTAAAATTACATCGAAGGACGTTATCATTGTGTCTTATTAATTGCATATGCATTCTCCAGGGTTATAAAATGTAGGCAGAGATAACCGTCTAAAGTCTCCTACTTTTAACAACTATCTTGACATAACCCCACCATCATACATAGAAAGAAAAAACTAGGGATCTGGTAGGCCTACCTTGAACTCCATGTCCGTTTGTCTATCCCTTTGTGCTCATTTTTTTATTGACTGCAATCTCCTCCCAAGGCCAACTACATTCACCAAAAGAAAAACAAGAAACTACAAGCATTCATTTTATATAAGGATAAGTGGGTTAGACATCATAATAAAAATGTAAACAAATCATAAAGATTTAAGACGTCATTTGGCGGGACGGAAAAAGTACTTATATATATTAATCTCACAAAAGTCACTTACAATATGAGATCGATAATTGCTCCTCCAACTTGGTTCTGGGATCCTCTTCACCATGCACCAACTGCTTCCATGTATTCTTCTCCTCTTCAGTTCTCTCTAGGGGAAAGGCAAGGGATTTGCAAAGGAGGAAGAAGGAATTCTGGCTCAAAACTCACAATGTGGTTGCAAAATATTGGGGCAAAGGAGGAATACTGAAATGGGAAGAGTTTCTTTACTCTCTTTCTTATTTTTTGAATGGGACCCCAACCCCTTATTTTATAGGCCTAAAAGGGCTAGGTATTCGGTTGGGTGACCAGCTATGGGCAGTCAAACAGTTTAGGAAACTTACTCGAAAGTCTGTATTCTTCTATTGCTTTCTATTTTTCATTCTTTTGTGAGTGTACATGGGTTGTAGTGGTTCAAAAAGTGTGTGTACATGGGCAGTAGTGGTGTAGGGCGTGTACACCTCCAAAAATATGGTTTTTAGAAGAGATTTTCAGTGATGTCTTGGCAAAGATAATAGGTAAGATGGCCTGAGGCCAGGTATGCATGTCTAGTGCAATTTAGGTTTATAACAAATGCCCCCTAATGTGTGAGGTCAGAAGATCATCTGATGGCCGAAATACATTACAAATCCTCACGTCTATCCAGTGGTAGTTTACCCCTTTTTCAGTCTGGATGGTCAAAAGTACGAACAAAAGTATACTCTAGGAGCCTCGGTTCTCTAGAAGAGTATTCTCAGATATAGATTTAACCCTTTTTCGGGCCCGAGGGACTAAATTTGTGAAAAAGGAACCCCCACAGAGTCCATAGTTAATCTCTTTTCAGACTCCCTAAAATTGAAAAGATGGTTGAGTGACCTTGTTTCTTCACACTCGTTGAACTCGTCTAGAAGAACATCCTTTACGGAGTCCATAGCTAAGCTCTTTTTAGACTCCTTAAATATGAAAAGATTGTCGAGTGATCTTGTCTTTGTCACACTCATTAAAATGGTTTTGAATAGACGTCTTTTCGGTGCTAATTTACCCCTTTTTTCAAACCGACTAGACTACTTTTGAAAAAGGTACCTCAGTGAAGTCTCCTTTTGCATTTTTTCAGACTCTCTAAAAATGAAAAACCGTCAAGCTTACCTTCTATGGGCTAGTTAAAATTACATTGAAGGACATTATCATTGTGTCTTATTAATCACATATGCATTATCCAGAGTTATAAAATGTAGGCAGACCTAACCGTCTAAATTCTCCTACTTTTAACAACAATCTCGACATAACCCCACCATCATACATAAAAAGAAAAAACTAGGGATCTGGTAGGCCTACCTTGAACTCTATGTCTATTTGTCTATCCCTTTGCTCTCATTTGTTTATTGACTACAGATCTCCTCCCAAGGCCAACCTACATTCACCAAAAGACAAAAAAGAAACTAGAAACATTCATTTTATATAAGGATTAGTGGGTTAGACATCATAATAAAAATGTAAACAAATCATAAAGATTTAAGACGTCATTTGGCGGGACGGAAAAAGTACTTCTTTATATTAATCTCACAAAAGTCACTTACAATATGAGACCGACAACTACTCCTCCAACTTAGTTCTGGGATCCTCTTCACCATGCACCAACTGCTTCCACGTATTCTTCTCCTCTTCAGTTCTCTCTAGGGGAAAGGAGGAAGAAGGAATTCTGGCTCAAAACTCACAATGTGGTTGCAAAATATTGGGGCAAAGGGGGAATATTGAAATGGGCAAAGTTTCTTTACTCTCTTGATTATTTTTTGAATGGGACCCCAACCCCTTATTTTATAGGCCTAAAAGGGCTAGGTATTCGGTTGGGTGACCGGTTATGGGCAGTCAAACGGTTTAGGAAACTTACCTGAAAGTCTGTATTCTTTTGTCGCTTTCTATTTTTTGTTCTTTTATGAGTGTATGTGGGTTGTAGTGGTTCAAAAAGTGTGTGTACATGGGAAGTAGTACTGTAGGGCACATACACCTTCAAAAATATGGTTTTTAGAAGAGTTGTTCAGTGATGTCTTGGCAAAGATAACGGGTAAGGTGGCCTAAGGCCAGGTATGCATGTCTAGTGCAATTTAGGGTTATAACAAATTCCCCCTAATGTGTGAGGTCAGAAGATCATCTGATGGCCAAAATACATTACAAATCCTCACATCTTTCTGGCAGTAGTTTACCCCTTTTTCAGTCCAGATGGTCAAAAGTACGAACAAAGGTATACTCTAGGAGCCTCGGTTCTCTAGAAGAGTATTCTCAGGTATAGATTTAACCCTTTTTCGGTTCCAAGGGACTAACTTTACGAAAAAGGATCCCCCACAGAGTCCATATTTAAGCTCTTTTCAGACTCCCTAAAATTGAAAAGATGGTCAAGTGACCTTATTTATTCACACTCGTTAAACTTGTCCAGAAGAACATCCTTTACAGAGTCCATAGTTAAGCTCTTTTCAGACTCCTTAAATATGAAAAGATTTCCAAGTGATATTGTTTTTGTCACACTCGTTAAAATGGTTTTGAATAGATGTCTTTTCGGTGCTAGTTTACCCCTTTTTTCAAACCGAATAGACTACTTTCGAAAATGGTACTTCAGTGAAGTCTCCTTTTATGTTTTTTCAGAGTCTCTAAAAATGAAAAATCGTCAAGCTTACCTTCTATGGGCTTGTTAAAATTACATTGAAGGATGTTATCATTGTGTCTTATTAGTCACATCTACATCCTCCAGGGTTCTAAAATGTAGGCAGAGCTAACCGTCTAAAGTATCCTACTTTTAACAACAATGCCGACATGACCCCGCCATCATACAAAGAAAGAAAAAACTAGGGATCTGGTAGGCCTACCTTGAACTCTGTGTTTGACATCGATCCATTTACTCTCAGTTGTTTCTTGACCAAAGATCTCCTCCAAAGGCCAACCTGCATTCACCAAAAGATAAACAAGAAACTACAAGAATTCATTTTATATAAGGATTAGTGGGTTAGACAACATAATAAAAATCTAAACAAATCATAAATATTTAAGACGTCATTTGGTCGGACGGAAAAAGTACTTCTTTATATTGATCTCACAAAAGTCACTTACAATATGAGATCGACAACTGCTCCTCGAACTTGGTCCTGGGATCCTCTTCACCATGCACCAACTGCTTCCATGTATTCTTCTCCTCTTTAGTTCTCTCTAAGGGAAAGGCAATGGAATTGCAAAGGAGTAAGAAGAAATTCTGGGTCAAAACTCACAATGTGGTTGCAAAATATAGGGGCAAAGGGGGAATACTGAAATGAGCAGATTTTCCTTACTCTCTTGCTTATTTTTTGAATGGGACTCCAACCCCTTATTTTATAGGCCAAAAAGGGCTAGGTATTCAGTTGGGTGACCGACTATGGGCGGTCAAACAGTTTAGGAAACTTACCCGAAAGTTTGTATTCTTCTGTCGCTTTCTACTTTTCATGATTTTGTGAGTGTACCCAGGCTGTAGTGGTTCAGCAAGAATGTGTACACGGGAAGTAGTGGTGTAGGGTGCATACACTTTAAAAATATGGTTTTTAGAAGAGTTGTTCAATGATGGCTTGGCAAAGATAGCAGGTAAGATGGCATTTGGTCAGGTATGCATGTATGGTGCAATTTAGCATTATAACATGATCCTACATAGCCCCCCATCCCCGCCAATCTTCCTTCGAAAATCCCAAAGCTCAAGGGTAAGAATGGAAAGGATCCTGTTGATCACATCACTACCTTTCACCTTTGCTGCTCATTGAATTCCCTTAATGATGATTCTTTTTGATTAATATTATTTCAACTCACCCTCATTGGAGTTGCTGTGAAATGGTTTATTGAGATACCTAGGGGGGCATATGGAAATTTTAGTTAGTTGGTGATGGTATTCCTTAACCACTTCCAATTTCCCATTTTTTATGATGTTGGCTTAGAATTGTTGTCAACTTTACGCTAGGATACTGCCATTCATATCTCAGACTGTATCCAAGAGTGGCATAGATGGAAGAGGTTGATTAAGACCCATATACCCCCTAAATTTCTTTTAGAATGGTTCCTTAAGTCTTTTCATGCTCCTATATCAAGGGAAGTTGCGACTTTTGGGGTTACCACTGAGGAAGAGGTGATCTTTAGAACCCAGCAATTAGACTTGATATACGCTCAGTTTTGGATGTTATACCACCTTCTTCCAGATTCACCATGACCAACTTACAACCCTAGACAAAATCCTGAACCTCATGCCGATGGAATTTTAGGTGCCGCCAATGTAAATTCCATAGACGTAGTGGCAATCCATATGAAATATTTTTCTCTTAACCCATCTGCAGGAGGGCCAGCTTTGTATGTGTCTTCCAACCCCACTCAGTTGGTGGATGTACATTTTGTGAAATTGTCTACCAACCCAAATGGAACCAACAACCAGGATGGAATAAGAAGAAAGGACATAATACTTGTAAGGGTGGGGAAAAAGGTAATAAAACCAAGGGAAATGGAAATAATGAGAAGACGAATTGATGTAAACCCCCTTCCCTCTTAGGGCTATGTGACCTCCCAGTAGATATTTCTTTCTTCTAAGTCAGATCAAATCTTCGAGCTCCCGGTTGAGCCCAAATCAAATGTACACAACACCCTCTTTCCCTTTTTGGGCACAGGCCTTGCGGTACCTACATCCCTTTGTCTGTGCGCTCTGGCTCTCTTCAATTTTAGGGCACTAGATATTTTACACTAGTTCCTTCCTTCAATATTCCCCTAGGTCACAACCTTGAGGAAATGTGTGTTTGTGGGTGCTAGCTCCTTTTCCACTAGCCCCTTCTTGCATGTGCCCTTTGGCGGCAACCCACATGACCGCATGATTACCCATTAAACTTCATGCACCTCCAATCCCCTGAAATGTTTCATGACCGTTGATATCTGATCTTG
>JASDQU010302148.1:0-13813 GCA_032191745.1 Picea mariana | reverse complement strand
ACCACTCATGGGTATTGAAGGGACTTAGAACCTACTCCCTTCTTGGCCTCTTTGTCATTTAAAGTGGTCTTGCAACAAGATATGTAGGAAATTGTAATGAAATGGGTAACTATATCTCAAGTAAGAGAGCTCATGCAAAATACACATTAGAATGAGATGCACCTAATGGAATGAGTTGCATTCTCTTTTGCAATGAAATTAATGCGTTTCCCTCATTAACTATATGGTAATTATCCTAAGGTGGTAGACGTTTTCAACCACCTGCTTCTCTAGATATGTGTACCATTGATTCTAAACCCCCATGAAAGAATGATTTGTAAAGCGTGATAAGATTAAGGGCATGCAAACCAAAAAATATCATCATGATGGGTTAATGTGAAAATTCGTCGCTATAGTGACGAAAACCCCAACTAGATTTAAATAATATTTTCGTCAATATTGTGATGAACTTTCGTGGCAATAGCGACGAAAATCCCGCCCTGTTTAAAAAAAATACGAAACTAGTTGAAGCGTGGAAAATTTTCGTGGAATAATCCCCCCATATGTAGTAGTAGTAGTAGTGTATATATATATATATATATATATATATATATATATATATATATATATATATATATATATATATATATATATTTGTTTTATCTAAAACATAAAAAAAATTACCAAACATATTTTCTTGTCGTGATGTATTCCCTACATTCTCCAGTGTTGGAGTATTAATGTGCAACCTATCTAAGAAAGTTGCATCCATAGCACTATTTTGAGCACCTTCTTGAGATGATCTATTCACAGATTCATTTGATAATCTCCTCCTCTGACTAGATTGTCGTTGGTCACTCAGAGTCTTAGCCGAAGAAGGGGTTCCTCTTCTTCCTTCATTGGATAGCCTAGAGCATTTGCGAGGAATTTTTGGAGATTCTTGTCTAGACATCTCGCCTTGATATCTATCGTTTGAAAATTCATTAATATGTAAGTTCATAAGTTATAGAAACATAAAATGGAAATATCAAATTTATAAAACAACTTAAATCCATTTAAGCATTTATAACAACTTCAAAGCATCAAAGACATATATTGAAAAAACTAGAACAATTATATTTTTTACTACGATGATATATATAATGAACATGAAAATATTTAAATAAATAAAAACATAACATGTAGAATATAATCTATATCTGTGTAAATTGTTGAAGGTAATTTTTAAGATAATCTATGTGTAACATGTTAAAATTTGAGGGAAACAATTATAGCTAGCTAAAAAATAAATGTTTATTTTAATTTCTAAACATTAGCTACTTGTATGTTACAATCAGCAAGACATTAAAACTTTTGATCCATAATCTAGTAGCCTAAAAACAATCACTGACAAAACATTTACCTAAAACTAAAACAAGAAACAATATTACATGATATGTTGTTGTTAGCCTTTTAGATATATGCTCAGAAAAATATTCAAGGGATAATTGATCAAACCCTCAAGGAAGATCTCATCATGACACTTGGAACAAATTGCCAAGAATAACTTTTAGGGTAAAATATCAAAAGACTAACCAACAACATACACAGGTGGCACCAACAATAGAAGAGGAAAATGACAAAATACAAAGGGTTGCATTAACAAGGAGATGAGGAAGGCGACACTAGCAAAAAAATGAGGAGGGAGACACCAGCAAGGAGAACCAAAATCTCCAAACAACAACCAAGAAGAGATCTATGGCAAGATGGAAACGACCCTTAGGGGTCAGCAACAACAAGAGGTTGGAGAGGTAATCCCACGGTGGATTAATACACCAAGAATAACTATCCTAGAGGGATCACAACCACTCAATTAAATAATTAAATAACTTAAATATATATATATATATATATATATATATATTATAACATAAAATATTAATTGTTAAATCATAAAAATCACCAAGAAAAAAACAAGTCAAGGAGAGGGGATCCAAAGTCAAGGTGGCTAACTTTCTTTAGGAAGAAGAAAAGAACAAAACTAAAAACCCACACAACAATTAAGGGGGGCGTAACTCAAGCAAGGGTGGTTTTAAGACAAATTCAACAATTAAATTCTTTCAAAGTCAAGGAGACTAACTTTATTTAGGTAGAAGCAAAGAACAAAACAAAAAACCCACACAACAATTAAGGGGGGCGTAACTCAAGCAAGGGTGATTTCAAGAAAAAGCCAACAATTAAGTTCTTTTTAAATGGTAGAATGTCCACATGATTCTCATGATATTTACTTATAAGCTTTTATCATCCCAACATACGAGGAAGATCAATGATGTGATCATGCCCTTCTTAACTACTCCTAGGTCTCATGGACCATCCCGGGAGAGAATAGGGTCACAAATTATCTCGGCTTGGTACTTAACCAAGAAAAAAAATAAACCAAAAACCCACACAACAATTAACTATATGAGTGGTTTCTAGATTTTTCACATATTTTTCAGGCTTGTCCCTGTACATGCACAGGGCCGAATTCGGCCTTGTCAACCTCCTAAAACACAAACTGTAAATAACTAAAAAATTATTTAACTGGGAAAGGGATATATTTATCTAAACCAGTGGCAATGAAATCAAACATGCCCCTATACATGGACATGGATGAATTCGGCCCTATCCCTGTACAGGGTCGAATTCACATTTGTCCCTGTACAGGGACAAGCCCAAATTCGGCCATGTCCATGTACAGGGAAAGGCCCATATTCCACCCTATCCATGTACAGGGAGAGGCCCGAATTCAACTCTGTCCATGTACATGGACAGGGCCAAATTCGGGCTTGTCCATATACATGGACAGGGCCAAATTCAGGCCTGGCCCTGTACAGGGATAGGCCTGAATTCGGCCATGTCCATGTATAGGGACAAGCCCGAATTCAGCCCTGTCCATGTACATGGACAGAGTTGAATTTGGGTCTCTCCCTGTACATGGATAGGGTGGACAAGGACAGGCTCAAATTCATTAAAGTATTGATGAAATATTAAAACATAAAATGAAATAATCTAACAATATTTGTTTATCGAGTTGTCTAATGTTTGGTTCTAGTTGATCCAAGATGGTAGTAGAATCAGGCATATCATATCCATGGTAGCTAGTGGATCCTATGTTTAAAATAAAAAGAAACATCAATCATAATCAACTTAAAGAATCCTATTTCAATATGTAGAATTAAATCATTGGAATATTGTTTTTTGCAAAAATAAAATAAATTAATTTAATATGAGGGTTTTGTTCGTTCTACTTAACAATAGTGATGTATAAGTTTAAGGTAAAAGTGGAAATTAAATATATGGAAAGGGTAGAATTTGGCTCTGTCCCTATACAGGGACAAGCCCAAATTCGGGCATGTCCTTGTACATGGATAGGGCACAATTGGGGCTTCCCTAAGGTAAATCTAAGTCCAAGGTTAAAATGTTTATTAAAGTGTTCAAGGACTCAAGTTAAGTTTGATTTGCAATATGGTTTATGTGTCTCCAATGAGGTATCTTTCAAATTAGAAATGAGGCACACGTCTAATCTAGGATAGGTATGACTGATATACTTAGACTTGTATCATATTTGAATTTATGTGATGTGTGAAGTAAGTTACTTTCAAATTTGCAAAGAAAGAATGAAGTTTAAGAACATGTAAAGTATGGAATTCAAATTTAAATGCTCAAATACAATCTGAAATATAAATTTTCTACATCAAATATGAGTGAAAAATGCAGAAATTTATAAAGGAAATCAACAGAATTTATTCCAGAATGCAATGTCTATGAAATGAGCATAAAGTAAGATCTCGAAATTTGTTTTTCAGACTCAAACATTATCTAGAAATGTAAATTTTTGACTTATATTCAGTGATATCAATTTAGAAAATGTAAAACAGAAATTGAAATCAATTTCCAAAGTACAAAAAAACTAAGTAAATGAATCTACTTGGATTGGAAAATGACGTCTTTTAGACTCAAAACAAATCTAGAAATGAAATTTTCTACACTAAACTAATTTCTCAAAATTGCAGTGAGTTTAAAACAAAAATAAAAATGAATTTCATAATGTTTAAAACTAAGTTTTGCCTACTTAATATGCAGGTTGAAGTTCCTAGGCCAGAGCTTTATGCTAAAAAATATATTTCTAAAGTAATTGAATGCTGAAAATGCACAAAATTACAAACAAAAAGCTAAATTGTAATTTCTGGCATGTATTAAATTTAATTTAATCTAGTGTATGAACAAAATATAGGGTCCTAGATCACTATGCAAAGTGTCCCTGTCCCTGTACATGGACATGGCTGAATTCGGCCTTTTCCATGCACAGGGAGAGGCCCAAATTCGACCCTATCCCTGTGCATGGACAAGGTCGAATTCAAGCCTATCCCCGTGCATGGACATGGATGAATTCCACCCTATCCATGCATAGGGACAGGGACAAATACGACCATGTCCATGTATAGGGACATGCCCGAATTCGAGCTTGTCTCTGTACATGGACAGGGTCATATTCAACCCTATCAACCTACTTAAGGTAATCAATTTAAAGTTGTATACTTGTAAATGTAAGTACGGAAGAAACAAGGCAATCTAGTTTTAAACTTTATACTTACATTCTATTCAATAAATATGTATATCTCATAAAGAAGTGAGGCATAAGCAAATCCTATACATATGCAAATTTATATGAAAAAAAGAAACAACATTTTTGTGCAATTAAAAACATATTTACAATTTCAAAAAATTGATTTGTGATTTAATTGTGAAGATGATGATAATGATAACATGAAGACTAAAGTAATTCAATTTATTTTATTTTCAAAAAATTGAATAAAATTAATTTACAATTCAATTATAAATATGATAGTGATAAATTAATACATTTACTTTGTGATTTCAATTATAAATATGTTAGTGATAAATTAATACATTTACTTTGTGATTTAATAGTCAAAATAATAATGAAAAAATATTTATTAAAATTTGATTAATACATTTTTAAAAATATATATTTTTTATAATTAAATTTATGTGAAAATTTTAAATGACTTTAGAAAAATAATAAGTTGTAACTTAACTACTCAGATATAATAAAATAACTCCAACATCTACTTAGTCTTAGTTTATTAAGATATCGATATCTTACTTTTCTACCTTCTAGGTGATCCTTGTTTATCATATAATAACAATTTAACTAGGTTGACAGGGTCGAATACAACCCTGACAACCTCCTAAAAAACTGTAAAACAAACTATAAATTATTTAAATCGGACAGGGATATGTTTAATAGTCAAAATAATAATGAAATTTTATTTATTAAAATTTGATTAATAAATTTTTAAAAACATATTTTTTATAATTAAATTTATTTGAAAATTTTAAATGACTTTAGCAAAATAATAAGTTGTAACTTAACCACTCAGATATAATAAAAAAACTCCAACATCTACATAGTTTATTAAGATATTGATATCTTACTTTTCTACCTTCTAGGTGATCCTTGTTTATCATATAATGACAATTTAACTAGGTTGACAGGGCCAAATACGGCCCTATCCATGTACAAGGAAAGGGTCGTATTTGGCCCTATCAACCTGTATCATGAAGCTTCCTTATCCCGAGGATGTCTTATCATGATGAACAACCCCTTCCAATAAAAAGATATACGTACAGTAACACTACTGATCAGACAATTTATTCTTATAGCTCTTATAGCAGTGACTGACCAGTTAATAACCAACAACCCATTGAGGGTACAACGAGCGGGTCCTTATCTTACGTATTCTTATAAAGAAAGAAGGGAAAGGTAATAAAATGGATATTTACCTTACCTCATGAAGGAAGGAAGGTAAGTTTTACAAAGAGTATGTGCTTGTGTGTTAACTAATATATACCATGATCCCTAGCAGGTAAGCTTAGCCAGCTTAATGTTCTAAGGGGAATAATCATTGGTTGATTACCTGAGACTACTTATTCAACAAGTAACATAATGAAACTGCTATATCAAGGGCAGATAGATCAATCAACTATTATTCACTCGAGTACTGGTTTAACTAACACATTGTAATTACAGGCTTATCTAATGCTAATTAATGTGTTTGACTTTCAAGTTTGTAAATTAAGCAACTACTACAACTAGAGTTAGACACATGCTAGCATAAACCATGCATTGAAATTTCACCACCTAGGTTGACAACGCCAAATACAGCCCTGTCCATGTACAGGGACAAGCCAGAATTAAGGTTTGTCCCTGTACATGGATAGGGTTGTATTCGGCCCTATCAACCTCCTTAAAAACATTAAACAAACTATAAATGACTTAAATCGGACATAGATATATTTACTTGGACCAATGAAAACAAACAACAACGACCTCCAACACCAACCTCCAGGAACAACCGCCCACAGCTACAACCGCCAGCACCAACTACCAACGACAATGTCCGCCCACAGCTATGACCGCCAACACCAACCACCAAAGACAATGTCTACACCAACCTATCAACCACCAATATACATCTACAATTCAGGAAAACTGTGAATGGAGAGATGTGCGGGTAATATATAAAAAACATTTAGGCCAAAAAAAAATTTTGGCAAAAAAGTTTTACAGGAAAAAAAAATTCGTCCGGCTAATATGGTACACAACAATCAAGGCCATCATCACGGTATTGTTTGATTTGATGCCCAAAGGCTCGGCCGAAAAAGTTTTTGACTGAAATTATGTGGCTTTCAGCTGAAAGAATTATTAGTTCGGCCGAAATAATGTCAATAGGAATTTTGGAAACCCAGTTCTCACAAAAATGTTACCCAACTTCATGATTTCACCCACTATTGGCTTCCTTTTCCTTGAGCATACATTGCAAGTTGACATTATTCCTTCTTTGATTCTTCTTGCTTCATTTTTCACACCTTTGTGTATTCTTCTCTATGCTTGGTAAGAGCATATTCTTCCCTGTTTTGTTTAGGAGACTTTATTATGTTTCTTCTACAGTCAAATGCTATGTTCCTATAGTTATTGCACCTATAACATTCAACATTGTAATCAAGTACGGGAGAAACTGAATTGTAGTTTCTATCAACAAACCCATGAGAAATTATGTTTTTGTTACTCACATAATCATTCTTTGAGGTTTTATAAGAACCTTTATTTCTATCTCTCACCTGATCACTTCTTTTGTAAGATGTACAATCTATTGCTTTATGACCAAAATTATTGCAAGAAAAACAATTGCCAAGAAAAAGATTTTGGTACTGGGTTGTGAAAGGTCTTCTTGGTGGAACGACTCTTCTAAACTCATTCTTGTGAGAAGAATAAGATTTATGATGGTCATAATTTTCTTTTCTGTTGTTTCTTTCATTTTTGATGGATCCTTTGATAATATTGACATAATATTGATAATATTTGATAATATTGACATAATATTGATAATATAATGGTATGAATTTTAATATATTTGTAGGTAAGACTATAGTTGGCACATTAACAGGTTCTGGGTCTCGCTCTGTCTCTACACCTGGAATTGGCTAGAATCACCTGGAATAGGGTCAACTGCTGAGTAAACAACTGTATTGAATAAAAGCAAGAGGGCAGTGAAAACGATCCAACACTGTTGGTGGCTGTTGCACATAAAGGTAATGCAGTAGGCAAAGGGTAAATACGACAAGTAAAAGTGCCCACCAAGCAAGCCAAGCTGGTAAGGATCTAATAAGTCTGGGAGTATTGAATTAATAAAAGAGGGCAGTTCCAAGGATCCCAAAATTGGTGGTTGTTGTAGGTCCAATTGACAGTAATCCATCTGCCAACAAAAGAAAAGGTAATACCAATAATGGTCTAAGTATCCAACCAAGCCCTTCCAATCAAAGTTCTATATGGATATTATATGTCATTCCATGTCTGGTGATATGTGTAACGCCACATAACTCCTCACGGTTAGAGAGTTATGGCCTTGTGAAGTTGGAGAACCCTCATGAGTTATCTAGAAGGTCAAAGAAGTTGTTGAAATAAGAAAATAATTAAAAATAAATTAGTTGCAACTAGAAGTGGAGAATTTACTATTTGTAGCAAAGTGGGTTAGAAGTGGACAAGTGGTTAGAAGTGGGTTATCCCTAAAAGAAGGAAATTGGGTTAAGTTGGTTAGAAGGTAACCCCTTGAGGAAGCTACATGGAAGTATAAATAAGAGAGCAAGGCTCTTCTATTAGCACCTATTGAGCACATTGAATATCTATTATTGTGTAAGGTTATTGCAGGTACTCATTGATATATCTGAAGTTGCACAAGTCTGAAGTAGCACGAAGGCTTGATAGTGAAAGTTTCAGAATTACAGAAAATACTGGAAAAAAAACCCTAGTTTTTGAGGTGTACACAGGTTGTAGTGGAGAAGGGAGCGTATATATGTGGTCTAGCATTATATTAGGGCATGCACATGAAATAAAATCCCTAGAAACTTGAGAAGATGAAGATGTTAGGTCTCTAGAGTCTGAAAGTAAGATCCAAGGAAGGTCTACAGTGATCAGGTACATTGGATCTATCTATTGGTTCAAAAGGTATGTCTTATTTCTATGAGTAGTTGGATTTTGCTGTATACATGAGAAATTGCTATGGAAGTTTGATGATTTTCCCTGGAGAGATTAGTGGTTGCATGGGACCTTCTGTATAATTCTGATCTACATAAATATAGTGTTGGTATAATCAATATTTATCATTGATAAATCTTGTTAGTTTTGAGGCACATCTTGTATTTCTTACCATATGGTTAAGGGTTCTTGTGATACATGGTTGAGAGCTTGTATTTGTGAAGTGGTTGATGTATTGAGAGGTTGAATATCATAAAGGGTTTAATGTGTAGTTCATGTGATAGTTATTATACTTGTTCATGATTACACACACTTATATGGCACATGACTAGAGAGAGATATAGAAGCTTTGGGTAAAGGATATGTATGAGGATGTGCCTTCCTTATCATTTTATTCTCTTGGGTCTGGTGCCTAGCCAGGGTATGGTTGGCTGAACGGGTACAACATCTCTCATCGTCTGTTGGGAACTTGGCTAAATCAATATCTCGTAAGGTAACAACAACATGGCTCAATGTATTCTGGTGTTCACATGGGAACATAATTAATATTCTATTCGGTGGATGATCGATAGGGATTTCTCCGTATATCTTTACTAGTTATGGGGGCAATCTATTCTATTTTCGGGGGTATTCATGCACATGGTACAATTACAGTCCAGAAACAGTGATAGGTTGTAGGTTGATGCAACAGAGGCTACAAAGGGTCATAATTTTTCAGAAGAGAGAAACCCTAGTTTTTAGAAGGCATATGTTGGTTGCATAACAGATAGGTTGCGTACATAAGTGAGTTGCAGTATAGATAGGTTGCATACATATGCATGTTGCAGAATAGACTGGTCGTGTATCTATGATTTTTGGTTGGTACAAGCTCAGTTCTGGTAAAGGCTCAGTTCAAGTACAATTTGATTACAGGGAAGTGGTATAGGTTAGCTAAAGGTTAGAGGTACAGGTTGGTACATATTTACAGTGATATATATCATAGTGATAGTGTGGCAGTGGTTTCTTCATTTGCACTTATATTTCAGGGTGGCGGGATGGGGAAAGGATAGGTGTTTGTAGCCACCTTCCGGTTGTATCCGGAGAAAATAGGGGGTTGTAGCCTCCTTCTGGTTGTATCTAGAGAATTGGGGAGTTGTAGCTTCCCTTGAGTTGTAGCCTAAAAATATAAGGGGTCAGAGACTCCTTTTAGTTGCAATTGGAAAACAAAGGAAGTTGGTGCTTCCAATGAATATAATTCTTAAAGACATATAAGAAAAAACATTTCGTGTTTTTCTCTCACATTGGGTATCCACATAAAAATAATGGTGTACTATGTATGTGTATGATTGTTCATTTGTTCATGGTTTATTTACTCTGCATTTATTGGATGATAATTCTATATTAATCACAAAGATAAATAGCACTTGCATATTGCGGTTAAAAAATATTAAATTGCTTTATTACTTATTCACCCCCCCTCTCAGCAATCCAACAATTGGTATCAAAGCTAGGTTCCTTCCGAAATCAGTTTAACCACTGAAAGGTAGATCATGGAGAGAAACAATATGTATAAAAATGGAATACCACATTTTTATGGACAAAACTATGCATTTTGGAGCAGGAGGATGAAAACATATGTACAAGCACAAGGATTTGAGGTTTGGAAATCAATTGTAGATGGATACAAAGAACCAGCAATTGTGCCAACAAATGAAAATGGAAAGAAACTCAATCTAAATAATTCAAAAGCTACAAATGCACTTCTGAATGGTCTTTGTGATTCGGTATATACCAAAGTTATACATTGTAGCTCCACTAAAGATATTTGGGACAAACTTCAAAATATTTATGAAGGAGATTCAAAAGTCAAAGAAACAAAGCTTCAAACTTACAGAGGTCAATTAGAACAGTTAAAGATGAAGGAAGATGAGAATATTGCAGCTTACTTCTTACGAGTTGATGAAACAGTGAATGCAATCATAAGATTGGGAGAAGAAGTTGATGAATCTGTAATTGTTCAAAAGGTATTAATATATATTCCAATGATATTTGATCCTAAGATCTCAGCAATAGAAGAAAGAGACTATCTAGACTGAATAAGCATGGATGAACTACATGGAATATTCACAGCCTATGAAATGAGAACTGAACAGGAAAATCTAGGTATAAAAGAAGCAGCATTCAAATCATCCAAAAGATCAAAGCAAAAGGGGAAGAAAAAGGAAAAAGAATATAGCAGCAGTTGTGACATCTCAGAAGATGATGAAGACGTGACCAACTTTGTCAGAAGATTGAAAAAGGGAACTGATGATAGATATAAAGGTAATCTTTCATTAATTTGTTTTAACTGTGATGATATTGGTCATTTTTCTAACAAATTCCCTCAAAAGAAAAAGAAAAGACACGAAGAGGATGATTCAATCAACAAACAAACATATAAAGGAAAAATAACCAAAAATAAAGTCTTCAAGAAAAATTTTTGCACCAAAGAAGACTTCTCCTCATCAAATGAAGATGAAGCTAGTGAAAGTGAGACAGAAAGAGTTATAACCATGGAAATAGAAAACTCTGATAAAGAAGACATTGAAGAGGAGTATGAAGAATCAGAAGTTGACTACAAAGAAGAATTGTTGAGTGCTATAGAATTTATAAAAAGAGAAAAGAAGAAAAACAAGAAACTCCAGGTAGAACTAGACAAGAAAGAAGACAWTCAAAATTCAAACTCTRAAGAACTAGAACATATGATCACTGAATTAAAGGTTCAAATAGAAGAAGACAAAATAATCGAAGAAGAACTCAAAGAACAGTTGGAAGAAAAAGACAGGATCATTGGAAATTTGGAACCAGAGGTTCTTACATTGAGAAAAGACCTTCAACAAAAGAATATGTAGAACAATTCAAAGGTTTTGGATAATATTATCTACAGTCAAAGGCTCGGGCTAGGATACAATCAAACAAAAAGAGGCTCAAGATCCACAACCACAGATAAAGAAACAAAACCAAGAAGCTATTCAAAAACAGTTAGAGGAGACAATAAGTTTTACATGGAAGATCACAGGGATACTCCTCCACCTAGAAGAGTCATATTTCAAAATTATTGATAGTCAGAAACAAGAAAGACTCACAGGATGAAGAAGGATTCAAAAAAGTGACTCATTTTAAAAGATATTCAACTCCCAGGTATCAAACTATATTTTTTGGTTTATATTATACATGTAATAATTTTGGACATAAAGTTGTAAATTGTAGAGCTAATAACAGGAACATAAACAACTTTGAAAGTCATGCACAAAATAGTTATCCAATAAGGCCTCATGAAAAACAAAGAAGAAGCTACAACAGGTTTGAATCATTGAGCACTGAAGTGGAATGCTAAAAATGCAACAACTTTGGACACATGACCAAATATTGTAGAATGTCAGTCCCTCCTAGAGAATCAAAACAAAATAGAAACAGTCACAGACATGAACCTTAGCAGAGAATATGGATAAGAAAGAAGGACCATTTTAACAATGAAGAATGCACACTCGCTCTACAGGCTAAACACAAGAAACTTGGTTGGTATGTTGACAGTGGTTGTTCAAAACACATGATAGGTGATAAAGACATGTTTCTTACATTAAGAAAGGAAAGAGATGGATCAGTCTCTTTTGGAAATGATGACTTAGCTAGAATCATTGGAAAAGGCACAATCAGAATTGGAAACAAGAATACCAAGGAAGAAAATGTTCTACTATTGGAAGATATGAAACATAATATTCTAATTGTAAGTCAAATGTGTGACCAAGGTCATAAATTTACGTTTGATTCACAGAAGTGCGAGATAAGAAAATCAAGTTCAGGAAAATTGATTGCAACAACAGCAAGAACGTCAAGCAACATATATGTATTAAGTGAAATTGGAAATGAAAAGTGTTGTCTAGGAAAGGAATATGAAGGTTGGCCATGGCACAGAAGAATGGGTCACATAAACTTCAATAACCTCGTCAAAGTCAGAAAAAGGAAGAAGAGAGATAAATGCCCCAAATCACGAAACCAACCAACACATTATGTAAGTATTGTCAACAAGGAAAGAAAACAAAGACCAGGTTCAAATCAAAGGAATACTCAACGACAAGACCACTGAAAATTGTGCATATTGATCTATTTCGATCAACTAGAGCAAAGGGTTAAAAGGTGATAAATAATTTATGTTATTAGTTGATGATTCTACAAGAATGACTGCAGTTTTTTTTCTTAGGAATAAGTCAGAAGCATTTGAAAACTTCAAGGTTTACAAGGAAGTGGTTGAAAATAAAATGGATTCAAAAATCAAATGTTTGAGATATGATAATGGAGGAGAGTTTACATCAAAGGAATTTATGGATTTATTCATAAATCATGGAATAAAAAGACAATTCTTTGTTGCTAGGATACCTCAACAGAATGAAGTTGTTGAAAGAAAGAACAGGATAGTACAAGAAATGGCTCGAAAAAGTTAATGGATTCTCAATTGACAGATGTCTTTTGGACACATGCAGTGCATACAATAGTTAACATTCAAAACATAGTAATGCTCAGAAACAATAGTGGAAAAACTCCCTACGAGCTATGGAAAGGAAGACCAACAAATGTGAAACACTTCATAGTGTTCAGAAGCAAATGCTACATCAAAAGAGAATATGGAAGAATGGGAAAGTTTGAATCTTGTGTGGACAAATGAATACTTGTTGGTTACTCAAGTACAAGGAAAACATATAAGTGTTACAATCTAAGGCTCAACAAAGTTGTGGAAAGCATCAATGTAACAGTTGATGAAACATGTCAACGGAAATTAAAGGAAGAAGAAAAGGAATCAGTGGAACAGGTTTATGAAGAAGAAGAAAATGTTGAATAAGCAACCGAAGAGGAAGGTGAAGAAGAACAAACAAAATTACAAGAGAAATTTCATCAAGTGCCTCCAAAGACACCTAGCAAATTAGTAAAGAAGAATCATCCTTCAGATCAGATTATCGGAAACAAAGATGCAGGAATTGAGTCTAGAAGAAGAATTCGTTCACCAGAGAAACTGCACCTATGTTAAGGTCCTAACCCACACATAGGTATATCAATGTATTTGAATGTAATAAAGGTCAATATTAATAAGGCCTTTCAATAAAATAGAATAAGGCGGATGTAAGAAGACCTAATAGAAGCTTCCGCTTCTAGAAGGATCTTCCTCTAGATGCTTCTCTTAATAGACATATTTAGTATAAATAAGGGTTGAGGGTATGAGAACCCTAGCTTGGAGATTAT
>JASDQU010302147.1:5495-18178 GCA_032191745.1 Picea mariana | reverse complement strand
GAGTCTTGCATATAGAGATGGTGCTCTTTGATGTAGGAGCATCGCTCCCAAGCTAGCCATCCCACTCTACGCATTTAAGGCGCGCATTCAAGGAAGAGAGGTGCCAACCCTCTCATATTTTGAATTTGAATGAAGGGAATTTAATATCTGTAAGGCTGTTAGAGACAAAAGGCCGTGCCTATACGTAGGATTTAGATGTACATATCCTTTAATGGTTGTAAGGCTGGGATCTAGATCCGATTTGGACTAGACAACCATTCTTTGAAATTGAATGTAATTAATGAGAGTAGGTAACTTGGAGGGAAGAGCTCGAGGAACCCCTCTTTGTAAAAAAAAAAAAAGATCCTTTTGTATCGGTAGGATAATTCATTAGAGAAAAGAAGAGAGAAGGAGTCGAGACTCTGTCAAACTCTGAGCTCAAGAACACCTTGTAAAGGAGGCACTTCATATTAATATAAAGAGCAGATTTCCTGCATGAGTTTCTGTGTGTCTTTATGTGTTTATGAATGTCTTTGTGTGTTCTTTATATGCTATAGATGTGCATTTGTAGGGACAGATAGGTTTTTCTATCTGTGGGTTCTTTGATTTCAGGCTTGGGGTTCTTTGTGGCTTCATTCCAAGAGGGTGTGACAGAACACTACAGGTTCTGAGAGCCAGTGCAAGGAGTGCACTTCTGAATTCTACGGATTCAGACGAGGACGTGCCAGGAGGGTGCACTAGCTGAAGTCTTAAAACCAGGGAAGAACCTCAAGGTTGTTGAACACATTGAAGGTAAGACTGTGTAGAGAAAAACACATCAGAAGACAGAATCACTACGGGATTCTGGAAGAGCTCTGTCAGGCGGGCATTGAGCAGATGCACAGTTTGCATTGAGAAGAAGAACTCTAGTTCGAGTTCATAAGAAGATAGAACCACTAAGGATTCTATAGAGATCTACCAGGAGTGCATTGAGCACAGGCACAGAGTGCAGAAGAGAACTCCATTGTGGGTTCAAGGAGGAATCAGAATCACTGAGGATTCTGGAATCTCTGTCAGGAGGGCATTGAGCAGGTGCTAGAGTGCACAACAGAACTCTGGTTTGAGTTCATTAAGCAAAGACAGAATTACTGTGGTGTTCTGTGAGGAGAGACTCTACCAGGAGGGCATTGAGTTGGTGTGCAAAGAGAGAGAGAGAGAGCACAAGAAATAACTCTTTCAAGTTCTAGAATAGAGAAGAGTCCAGGAGAGGACCTTCACAGGGTTTTTGAATACCCTGCAAACTCAACAAGGAGTTGCTTGAGAAAGAGATTGCCAAGAGGGCATCAGATTCTCCATCTAAGGGAGAGAAAAGGGTTAAGTCACTTAGAGGTCTGAGTAGCAAAGAAGCTCAGGAAGGGTAGCACCTTTGTGTGTGTAGAGACCCTGTAGGAATTAAAGAGGTCGAGGAAACCTTTCAAGGTTTCAGAGGAGGGGACTAAGCTTAGAAGAAAGAGTGCCTTTGTGCACGGATCTATAGCTACAAGTAGTGCAGGAAGTCGGGAAAAACTTTGAGGTTTCACAGTTCCGAAGCTTAGGAAGGGAAACATCTTAAGAACACAGGCGAGAGCCAAGGATATAGGATTCGCAAGAGGAAGCAAAGGCCAAGGCCTTTGATAACTTGAAATATTCCAAGGAGAAGGAAGAAAGAAACACAAGCTCAAGAGGGAGCATAGTTGTCATTTCTTCAGGCACAGGAGAAAATCTGGACCATTGGAGTTTTACGTCCAGGAGCAGCAGAAGAGAACACAAGCAGGAGGAATGGATCTGGGCCATCAGATCTGGGTGCAGATAACCGATAGCCGTCGGATCCAGGACAAGCTGCACGAGTTATAACCCTCTTATTCCAAAGAGAGGACTCAGCAAAAGTTTTGAAAGGGTTATTTTGGTATCTCAGAGTTTGGGAGACACAGACGGAAAGAATTGGAGCTCTTGACCCACGAAATCTCGAGGGAATCAGGACCATCCGTTGGGAGGACACGTGGCAGAAATCTGGAAGCCCGTTGTGGTTTTGGACATCGGGAATCCAAGAGGCAAAGGTCGTGAGACAGGAAGTCCCGACTCACAATACTCCGAAGAAATCAGAACCATTCATCTGAGGAGGATGCATGTCACGAGATCCTTGTATCTCGGGGATTCCGGCATTAGGAGCAGAACAAAGGAGTCCTTCGAATTCATGACCTACGAAGTCCTAAAGAGATCAAGGTAGTCCATATTTGGAGGACAAGTGGAATGATGATGCAGGAGCATCTCTCCACGCCAGTTAGCCAGCAAGCTAGCCACGTCAGCACATGCATTCAAGGCTGAAGAGAGGTGCAACCCTCATCTTCAATTTTGAATTTGAATGTAATTAATGTTCTAGGCTGTTGAGCCATGGAGCTGTGCCTTTGTGCAGGCATTAGAGTAGGTGGGCCTTTAATGTTTGTAAGGCTGAGATCTAGATCCATATGGTGGACTAGACAGCCCATTCAATGTAATTGAATAGGGTAGGTAGATTGGAGGGAAGTGCTCTAAGAGCCCCCTCATGTAAATGATCATTTTCGATCTCATTTTGATGGGAGTTGAAAAAGAAAAAGAGAGTTAGTAGAATGAGAAGAGAGTCTGCGAGTAGAGAGAAGAAGAGAAGGAGTTGAGACCTTGTTACAGGCCGTGCTCAAGAACACCTTGTACAAACAGGCATTTTCCATTTAATATATAAACAACAGTTTTTCCTGCACACTTTTGTGTTGAATGAATGCCTATGAGTGTTCTTTATATGCCGTGAATGTATGTTATGTTTATGCATTTGCAGGAGTTGTTTTGGCTTCAAGACTGAGAGCTCTTTGAGGGTTCACACCAGGAGGGTGTGACAAAACATTGTGGGTTCTGATAGCCATGCATAGAGGTTGCATTTCTGAACTCTGCGGAGTCAGACAGAGGCGTGCCAGGTGGGCACAGAAGTTGAAATCAACAACTCGGAAGAAAGACCTGTGAGGTTACTGAATACCTCAGGAGGCAAGGCTGTGTAGGAAGAACACAGTTGCATACAGAAGCTTTGCCAGGAGGGCATTGAGCAGGTGTAAGAAGTGTACAGAAGAACTCTGTTGTGAGTTCTATGTAACTCTGCCAAGAGGGCATTGAGGTAATGTGCAGACAGGCATAAGAAGAGAACTCTATTGAGTTCTGTATTCTGGAAGAAGAGTCCAAGGAGAGGGATATTTGCAGGGTTGTTGAACACCCTGAAAGACTCAGTAAGAGGTTTCTTGAGCAAAGGAGTGCTAGGAGGGCATCCAAATTCTCTATTTGAGGGAGAAAGGAAAAATGACGAATTTCCTTAGAGGTCGAAGTTATAGGAAAGCTTAGGACGGATAACACTTTATGAGTGTAGAGACCCTGTAGGGGCACATGAGTTAACGAATCCTTCAAGGGTTCGAAGATAAAAGATCAGGAGGAGTAGTGCTTTAGATGCACAGAGTGTAACTGCAAGGAGTGTAGAAACCGCAGAATTCTTTGAAGAGTTCAGAGTTCCAAAAGCTTAGGAGGGATATCGTTTTCATATATGCGCAGGAGGACTCAAGTAGAAGAGTTCGCAGAGAAGAAAGGGAGAAAAGGTCGAGGCCTTTGGCTCTTGGAAATTCTTCCAAGTCCCGGAAGAAAGAACTGAAGCTCAGGAGGAGCACAGTCACCGTCAAATCCAGTCAGAAGATCTGGACCGCTAAAGTTTTCCTACGTTCAGCAAGGAGCAGGGAAAGCGCCCAGGACAGATAAGGTCTAAACCATCAGATATTAGCTGAAGAACCTAACAATTGTCAGATCTGTCGAGAGTTGCGTAAGGGTTAAACCTTCATGAGCAACTGAGGCGAAAGTCCTGACGAGGGGAGTGACATAGGGATATCGGCATCGGGATATCGGAGGTCCTGAGGATGAGAAGTCGGGATACGCGACATCAAAAGTCCCAAAAGAGTTGGCTTATCAGGATTTTCGGCAATCGGGATATCGAAAGTCTCGATGACAGGAGTTCGGGAATCTCCACGGTGAAAACCCCGGAACAGATCTGAGTCGTCCATCGGTTGGGACACGTGGCAGAGATCGGGAGCCATCGACATTTCAATGTTTGAAAGCCCGAAATCACGAAGTCAGTAGGACCATCCATCTTAAAGGGATGCATGGTAGAAATCGAGACCTTCGGGAAAATTCCAAAAAGGGGAGAGTCCATCGACATATCGGGATTCGGCGGATCGCAAATCCTGAGGACACGAACCACTTACATTTCAGAACTGTGAAGTCCGAAACCCAGATAAGGGGGGAGAGTTATATTGTGGGGCCAGCTGTCATCATACCGGGAAATCAGTATTCGTGAGATTGGGAGGATCAAGGACGTATGCATTTAGGCATTTGAAACCCCGAAGTCCCGAGGGAGATCCAGAACCGTTGGTTTAGTAGACGATCACTGTCGTTGATCGTGTTTACGTCGAAAAGGGGAGAGTCCATCAGAATTTTAGAATTCAGCATTTCGAGAGTTCCGAGGAAAAGAAGTTGAATCATTTCGGGATCGAAAACCTTGAAATTGCGAAGCAACGAGAACCGTCCATCATAGGAGGACGCGTGGCAATCGAGGTTTTCGGGAAAAACCCCGAAAGGGAAGGCATTTCGGGAAATCAGGATTCGGAATTTCATGAATCCGAAAGACAGGAAATTATCATTTTGGCATTCGGGATATCGGATTTTTGGGAGTCAGTATTTCGGGAGTCCAAGGGATAGGAGGTCGGACTTTCGAATAAGTAAATCCCGAAAGAGATAAGACTGCGGTCTTATGAGGACTGGTCACATGGACTAGAGCGTAGCCAAACAGGCTAAGGCAAGAAGGGGCTCTTGCGAGGTTAAGTCCCAAGGGACATAGAGCCATGGCCTTATGAGATGGTGGTCACAAGGTCTAGAATATAGCCTAGGGGGCTAATGATGATTGAAGTCATATCGGGAAATCGAGATTCAGAGGATCGGGAGCCCTGCGGACAAATGTGTTTCGGCATTTGAAAGCCTGAAACCCCGAAACAGACTACGGTCATATAGGGGAAGGTCATGTAGGCCAAGACTTAGCCCTTAGGGCTAGTCGCCGAAAAAGGGTGTTTCGGTGAATCAAAAATTTGGTGATCGGGGAATCAAGAGAACAAGGAATTCTCGACATCGGGGATCAGAGAATCCTGAAACCCAGAATTCAAGTCGGGGATATCCACAGTTGAGTACAGAAGATTGTGATGGTGAAGAAAGGACCTGTGGATCGATTTTTAATAGAGATTCCAGTTGGAGAATCGAAGGAGCCACTCGGGCTCGAGGATAAAGTTTGAACGATCCTTAAGACTGGGAGGTCAACGCAGAGGCCTTTTGCCGAGGCAGAGGGTGCGGTTGCGTCAAAGTGGTATCAGAGCCTGATTCTTGTCTGTATATTTAAGGCAAGGGAGGCATAAGAGATAAAGGGCACTCTGATACACTACATCAACTGTTATCAGAGTGTGGATTTTGTCTGTACATTGAAGAGACAGAAGGAGTAGGAAGAAGACAGAGTGTTGAAACTCTGTAAGGATTTGTTTTGCAGGTAGGCAATAGTCCATAGGCAGTCAGGAGGACTGTAGGAGAAGCTGAGACACTCAGGTTTGCAAAGTGACAGTAGCAGATTTGCCAGAAGGGAAAACAAGGACAACAACATGGCTACTGAAGGCCATAGGTATGCTAGAAGGAAAAACCTAGAGCTGATGAGCACAGCCGAAAGGGGGAAAGAACTTGTCGATATCAGGGAAAGAATGGAAGATCTTGCATTTCAGATGCAATAGAATACCAAGCCGAGATGGATATATAAATGGCCCATGAAGAAGCCGAAGATAAATTGGCCAGTCAAGGTGTTGATGGCTAAAGACAGCGTAGGCTGTTAAAAGGATGGTTGAGGCATGTTAAAAACCTCGATGGACCTGAGGAAATGGTTCAGATATGTGAACCAGAGACTGGGAAAATTCTCGGGGAAGAGAATAAAATGGGATCAGCTGAAGATCTCAAGAACTGCTAGGAGGGCAGAGAGGAAATTCCAAGTTGCCAGGTGGGCAAGGAGTTGAGATCAGCTGAAGATATCACGGACTGTCAGGAGGATAGCCAAGGAATTTCACATTGCCAGTTGGGCAATGAAATGAGTTCATTGCGGGATCTCAAAGACTGCTAGGAGGGCAGTGGAAGCATCCCATATTTCCAGGTGGGCAGAGATAAGAATTCGAGACTATCTGAAAGTCTCATGGACTCACAGGTGAGTTCAATTCAGCAAGGAGTGCTGATGAAGATGATATCAATTGATCTTATAGTCTGTCAGGGAAGCAACGAACAAATCCCATATTGCCAGGTGGGCAGGGATGAGAAGATGAGACTATTTGAGGGTCTCATAAACTTAGAGGTGAGTTAGAATCAGCCTGAGGAGATGACAGAGCAGGTGAGCTCGGAAATGGATTTAGATCAGCATATGCAACTGACAAAGGAAGAAGATCGGAGAAATCTTCTAATGATTGGGGGAATTGAAATATTCCTACCATTTGCCCAGGAGGAGGTAGAAATCTGTGTTGTAGATGCAGAAATAGCCGAAGAACAGCTAGTTGAGACTGTCAAAGAAGAATTGGAGTAGACTTTGGAAGCTGCCCAAGCAGACGAAGAAGAAGATGAACATTACGAGGAATGGCTCATTATTTTTAGCCAGGAGACTAAAAAGACTGCAACCTGGGAGTTTGCAAAAGAAGAAGAAGAAGAGGCAGACATCTTTTGCTTTGTTGATCTGTATGAGCAGATTGAATCCCTAGAGAGAAGGGTGAAAGTGCAGGGCATGCACATCCAACAGGTGAAGTTGGAAATTGATGAAGAAGGTGTGGGAGATCACAGTAATCTGCCCATGTGCCGAAATTTTTTGCAGCTAAGGAGACTACATGAATGGAGCCAGACACTAGAGAAATTGGATGAAGTGATAGGAGAGATCAAATAGATGATGATCCGGTCAGCAGGAATTGCCAGCAAGGAGAATCTGGGTAGAAAAGAAGCAGCAACAGTAGCGCAGAAGCGGCAACAGCAGGGAGATGGAGTAGATGAACAACTCCAGAGAATTGTTTGGGATCCAGAGGGATTTCAATAGCTGAGATGGGAAGCTCATGAGCAAGAGCTCATGATTTTGCAGCTGAGGAGTATGATGTAGGATCATCTCTCCATGCCAGTCAGCCAGCCACATCAACGCATGCATTCAAGGCTGAAGAGAGGTGCAACCCTCATCTTCAATTTTGAATTTGAATGTAATTAATGTTGTAGGTTGTTGAGCCATGGAGCTGTGCCTTTGTGCAGGCATTAGATTAGGTAGGCCTTTAATGTTTGTAAGGCTGAGATCTAGATCCATATGGTGGACTAGACAGCCCATTCAATGTAATTGAATAGGGTAGGTAGATTGGAGGGAAGTGCTCTAAGAGCCCCCTCATGTAAATGATCATTTTCGATCTCATTTTGATGGGAGTTGAAAAAGAAAAAGAGAGTTAGTAGAATGAGAAGAGAGTCTGCGAGTAGAGAGAAGAAGAGAAGGAGTTGAGACCTTGTTACAGGCCGTGCTCAAGAACACCTTGTACAAACAGGCATTTTCCATTTAATATATAAACAACAGTTTTTCCTGCACACTTTTGTGTTGAATGAATGCCTGTGAGTGTTCTTTATATGCTGTGAATGTATGTTATGTTTATGCATTTGCAGAAGTTGTTTTGGCTTCAAGCTTGAGAGGTCTTTGGGGCTTCACACCAGGAGGGTGTGATAGAACGTTGTGGGTTCTGATAGCCATGCACAGAGGTTGCATTTCTAAACTCTGCGGAGTCAGACAGAGGCGTGCCAGGTGGGCACAGAAGTTGAAATCAACAACTCGGAAGAAAGACTTGTGAGGTTACTGAATACCTCAGGAGGCAAGGCTATGTAGGAAGAACACAGTTTCATACAGAAGCTCTGAGGAGTTCTGTGAAGCTCTGCCAGGAGGGCATTGAGCAGGTGTAAGAAGTGTACAGAAGAACTCTGTTGTGAGTTCTATGTAACTCTGTCAGGAGGGCATTGAGGTAATGTGCAGACAGGCATAAGAAGAGAACTCTGTTGAGTTCTTTATTCTTGAATAAGAGTCCAAGGAGAGGGATCTTTGCAGGGTTGTTGAGCACCCTGAAAGACTCAGTAAGAGGTTGCTTGAGCAAAGGAGTGCTAGGAGGGCATCCAAATTCTCCATTTGAGGGAGAAAGGAAAAAGGACGAGTTTCCTAAGAGGTCAAAGTTATAGGAAAGCTCAGGATGGATAATGCTTTATGAGTGCAGAGACCCTATAGGGGCACATGAGTTAATGAATCCTTCAAGGGTTCGAAGATAAAAGCTCAGGAGGAGTAGTGCTTTAGGTGCACAGAGTGTAACTGCAAGGAGTGCAGAAACCGTAGAATTCTTTGAAGAGTTCAGAGTTCCAAAAGCTCAGGAGGGATATCGTTTTCATATATGCGCAGGAGGACTCAAGTAGAAGAGTTCACAGAGAAGAAAAGGAGAAAAGGTCAAGGCCTTTGGCTCTTGGAAATTCTTCCAAGCCCCGGAAGAAAGCACTGAAGCTCAGGAGGAGCACAATCATCATCGGATCTAGTCAGAAGATCTGGACCGCTAAAGTTTTCCTACATTCAGCAAGGAGCAAGGAAAGCGCCCAGGACAGATAAGGTCTAAATCATCAGATCTTAGCCAAAGAACCCGACAACCATTAGATCTATCGAGAGTTGCGTAAGGGTTAAACCTTCGCGAGCAACCGAGGCGAAAGTCCCGACAAGAGGAGTGACATCGGGATATCGGCATTGGGATATCGGAGGTCCTGAGGATGAGAAGTCGGGACACGCAACATCAAAAGTCCCAAAAGAGTTGGCTTATCAGGATTTCAACAATCGGGATATCGAAAGTCTCAATGACAAGAGTTTGGGAATCTCCATGGTGAAAACCCTGAAACAGATCTGAGTCGTCCATCAGTTGGGACACATGGCGGAGATCAGGAGCCATCGACATTTCGATGTTTGAAAGCCCGAAATCATGAAGTCAGTAGGACCGTCCATCTTAAAGGGACGCGTGGCAGAAATCGAGACCTTTGAGAAAATTCCCGAAAGGGGAGACTCCATCGGCATATCTGAATTCGGCGGATCGCAAATCCTGAGGACACGAATCACTTACATTTCGGAACTGCGAAGTCTGAAACCCCGATAAGGGGGGAGAGTTATATTGTGGGGCCAGCTATCATCATACCGGGAAATCGGTATTCATGAGATTGGGAGGATTGAGGACGTATGCATTTCAGCATTTGAAACCCCAAAGTCTCGAGGGAGATCCAGAGCTGTTGGTTTAGTAGACGATCACTGTTGTTGATCATGTTTACGTCGAAAAGGGGAGAGTCCATTAGAATTTTGAAATTTGGCATTTCGGGAGTTCCGAGGACAAGAAGTCAGAGCATTTCGGCATCGAAAACCCTGAAATCGCAAAGCGACGAGAACCATCCATCATAGGAGGACGCGTGGCAACAATCGAGGTTTTCAGGAAAAACCCCGAAAGGGAAGGCATTTCGGGAAATCAGGATTCGACATTTCGTGAATCCGGAAGACAGGAAATTAGCATTTCAGCATTCGGGATATCGGCTTTTCAGGAGTCCAACGGATAGGAGGTCGGACTTTCGAATAAGGAAATCCATAAAGAGATAAGACTGCGGTCTTATGAGGACTGGTCACATGGACTAGAGCGTAGCGAGATGGGCTAAGGTGAGAAGGGGCTCTTGCGAGGTTAAGTTCCGAGGGACATAGAGTCGTGGCCCTATGAGATGGTGGTCACAGGGTCCAGAATATAGCCCAGAGGGCTAATGATGATTGAAGTCATATTAGGAAATCAGGATTCGGAGGATCGCGAGTCCTGAGGACAAATGCATTTCGGCATTTGAAAGCCCGAAACCCCGAAACGGACTGCGGTCATATAGGGGAAGGTCATGTAGGCCAAGACTTAGCCCTTAGGGCTAGTCGCCGAAAAAAGGCGTTTTGATGAATCGGAAATTCGGTGATTGGGGAATCAAGAGAACAAGGAATTCTCGACATCGGGGATCAGAGAATCCCAAAACCCAAAATTCAAGTCGGGGATATCCACGGTTGAGTACAGAAGATCGTGATGGTGACGAAAGGACCTGTGGATCGATTTTTAATAGAGATTCTTGTTGGAGAATCGAAGGAGCCACTCTGGCTCGAGGGTAAAGTTTAAACGATCCTTAATACTGAGAGGTCAGCGTAGAGGTCTTTTTCCAAGGCAGAGGGTGCGGCTGCGTCACATGATTAGGGGAACTCGGAGGACCAGGGATCAGGATCATCTCATGGATTCGGGTATCGTGAGCTGGAAGGTGGAGGCCTTTTCTCTGCAAAATCCTGAGCTGCGAGATCACGATGAGATATGAACTGCTAATCGGGGAAGAAGGAGAGCCATAGGATCTGGCATCTCGATACCTCGCTGATCCAAAATTGGATCTAGAAGCTTGATAGGGCTTGAAAAATGCTCAAAAATGAAAGTTCTTGGAATGCGACGATACCTGTGCCATTGCGTCCGTCTCGTCTTCTTGATTCCGGTGGTATATTTACTTTGTCAAACGGAGTCCATATGGAGAAGATATCGCATTCTATCCGAAAAGTCAAACAGGCAAAAAAATTGTTGACTGTGCAGTCCGTACAGTCCGTACGGATGCTGACGTGGCATGTTCGTACAGGTGACACGTGGAATCTCTAGGGAGTGACACATGGCTGGCAGATTTGGACATTTGGGCATACGACTGGACCTATCCTGAGGTGACATGTGTCACCACTGAAAGGGTGACACGTGGCATGGGATGACGTCAGCAGCATACGTGGCGATGACGTGGCAAGGTTGACGAGGCAGTACGGCATGTGATGATGTGGAAACATCTGGTTGGTTGACAGTTGTCGAATTAGGAAGTGATACATGTCCGTTGGTGGAAAATGGTATGAGGACACTTGGCCCAATCCATGGGCACCACGTGTCACTCGTTGATTGGGTTTATGTTTGTTATGTTGGAGTCCACGGGGTTCGACCCCCGGACCTCCCCCAACGCATAGCGCCTTCGCACGACCACCCGACCATTGGACCACGAGTTGGTTCTTGTTTTATATATGTGTTTGAATATATTTAAATTTGCACATTATTATAAATGGCAGGGGGGTCGGGCTGGGGCTAAGCCCCGACCCGTGGTCGTTTGCAATGTTATATGACCGTGCCATTTGTATTGTAGCTGACAATTGTATATGTGCGCGATTTTGAAACCTAGCCCACGGTCTTGTCAATCCATATGACCATGTGTGGAGTGCGGGGGTTAGTTTCAAATGGTTGTAACCTTTTTTAACCACTTTTTGTCAAACGCGAGGTCACATGACCCATACACCCAGGTGCCTAGGAGGTTAGGGGCTGGAGGCACCTTAACTGTTCTACGGTTTGCACCGTTGGCACAGTTGTGCCTGGTGCCAGGTTTTTGCGCCTAAATAAGCGTGTGTGCCAGGTTTATGAAGGGGGGACCCCTTTCCAATTTTCTTCTTCATTGTGTGCAAGTGTTTGAAGGAATATTGGAGAGAAAGGTTTCAATTGAGGGATCGTCAACAAACATTTGGAACCAGGTATGTCTCCCACTTTTTGACTGAAATTTAGTTAGTTCTAATATTACTTGATTGTTTTTGTGGAATTGAGTGTGATCTTTTGGTCAATTCCATGTTGTGGTTGTAACCCAAAACTATAGGATAAATTTATCTGTCAACAGAATTGGCAACCATAACGGGGATCGTCTCATGTTGGGTTAGTTTAGGGTGATTGCATTTATTTTCTTTTGTTTTCTTGATTGTTTTCTATTTTTTTTCTTGAGTTCAATTGTTTAGAAACCTGGTCTTTCTTTCTAGTCCTCAAATCTAGTTTAATTCTTACATTTTCTTCAAAGTTTTGGTATTGTACACTTTATTCTTCAATAACAGAAGCATACATACATGACCTAAAAGAAGACACAATGCGTACATATGCACCTTGTCTTGGTGACATGCACGTGCAAGTCCTATAAAGAGGTTTTTATTTTTATTTTTGCTTGTTTAGGGTCTTATTTTGGTCTCTTAGGGTTCTCCTAAGATCTGTAGGTTAGTATTTTTAAAAGTCTGCCTATCATTTTGAAGAAGAAGAGGTTTTCTCCCTTTATGGGTTTCCTCGTGAAAATCTGTCTCTGTGTATACCTTATGTGTGACTGATGCTCTTTGATTTTACTGTCCATATGCTGTATATTGTTGATGATCAGTTGAAGAAATATTAATAATGTTTTAATAGACTTAATATTGTTTAAGCTCAATCACAACTGATTCACCCCCCCCCTCTCAGTTGTTTTAGTAATTTCAACAATTGGTATCAGAGTCGGTTCCTTTTATTCAAAGGTAGATCTGTAGGCTTAAACATGACAAGTCATGAAGGGACTTCAGCCTCTAAGCCCCCTCTATTTGATGGAACAAATTTTTCCTTCTGGAAGATTAGAATGAGAACATACTTAATGGCCTTGGGTGCTGATGTTTGGGATGTAGTAGAGACTGGATATACAAAGCCTGTTGTGCTAGCCTCCAAGGA
>JASDQU010302142.1:0-11257 GCA_032191745.1 Picea mariana | reverse complement strand
AATTTCATCTATACCTAAAACAATATCATCATCAATGGATAAAATACAATTACCTAGATCTTGATCAGAAATATATACAGGGTGGTTATTCGGGTTGCGCGGATCACTTACCCTGAATGCCAACCTGGTCTCTTTGTACAGGCACGTGAACTATCCTCCAAAAACTGCGATCGTAGCATATGTCATGTCAGGCTAGAGAGATCCCCCAAGCTTGGCACCCCGGGATCTAGATAACAACATACCATATTTCAGAGGGATATCGGCGACCACTACGTCCATGAGAATGCTTTTCGTAGGTATTTGTGCCAGATTTACCACCAATTCTTTAATCATGCCTATACACTTAACTTTTCTTGAATCGAAAGAATATAAATCTCTATAAGGTATGGTGGTTTCGAGACCCAATTTGTCCATAATGTCTTTAGGCATTACATTGTGGGATGCTCCAAAATCAAGCATACAGTTGTGGAGTAGTTGGTCGAACAAGGTTAACGTGATATAGAAGGGGGAAACAATGTCTTTGGCGCCTTCGAAATATGGACCAAAAATTATGTTCGGTTTGTCATCTTCTAAGTTAATGACATTGGCTTGGCTTTGATCTTCTGAAAAACTAATCATCTTGGCGATTTATTTTCTATAGATGGGGTTTTTTGCCAGCTCAACAAGAGGTATGGGGATCTTGATTTTATTGATTTCATTTTCCAGGTTAAAACTCCCCGCAATTTTGTCGTTCTCTATGGTTTGGGCTTCGATCCCCTTCTTATCATCTTTCCTTTGTGGTGAAGGTTTCATTTCAATTGTAGGAACTTTCTCTTTCTGTGTTTTGACCGTGGGTGTTTCAGATGCCTTAGTCTTGGTAGGCTGTGTGTCCGTTATATTAATTTTTTCAGTCTATTTTTCAACATTTTTTGAAACTATCTCGTCTGTCTCACTCCTCAACAAGATCTTTTTCGTTTGGGCAATTGTGAGACTCCTGTTTCTAGGCCTTAGATTGTACTTCTGTTGAAGCTCGGCCATTATACCATCGACAATACCCTGGTAGGTCAAATCTTCAAAAGTACTATTGTTTAGGTCATTTTCCAATCTATTTTCTTTATTTAAGAATTTTTAATAATCTTATTTCGATAAATAGGGTTGTGGCTCATCATCACCTAGATTGTTTATATCTTCCTCTAATTCCTCGAAATCTTCTAAATCTTCCTCTCCAATGAAGTTTTCACTCTTGAAGGGGGTTGGGATTTTCTGATCCTCATTCTTAACCTGTCTTTGTGGGACTTGAGGATTGGGATTCCTTCTGAAATCCTTTCTAGGAAAATGGTCATTTTTTGTCTGATCTAATTCCATTTTCGAAATCTTATTAGATAGTTCTTTAATTATCCTAGCCATGTTGTCCATTTTGTCTCCCGAAGATCTTCCTGACCCGGAAGATCCTCCTTGTTCTCTGTATCTTCTAGTTTGTTTGTTCTCGGCCTCTGTTTTGGCTTTTAGCTTTCCTGAAGCCATCATGTTTGATTCAATTTCTAGGGCATCGTCTTGCATCTTGGTGAGGTCTACTGATCTCCTCTCTCTTAATAGTGAGGCGAAATCAGGGTCGAAAGCTCCAGCGAAAGTTACTTTCGCTGCAGGCTGAGAAGGTTTGACCTCGATGGGAATTTTATTATACAATTTATTAAATCTTTGGGTGAACTCAAGAACTGATTCATAATTTTTCTTTCTAAGATCCCCGAATTCAGTCAGATAATAGAGGTGATCTTTTCTTTCTCCCCTTTCTCTGATGAAAGAACTTTCGATTTCATCGAATGACCTTAAATATCCTGCTGCTAAGCCTCGGAACCAGGTTCTGACCCGCCCTTCGAATTTACTAGTAAGAGCCTGGAGTAGACATCTTCGTGTTCGAGTCCTAGGATATCGACGAATTGGTCAAATAAATTGATGTGTTCTTGTGAGGTTAAATCGCCTTCCCCTATAAATTTTGGGAGATTTTTCATGTAATTTTCTAGAAGGTCATGTAAGGGAACCGAGAGAACAAGAGGGGCACATCTGGCAACCACCTTAGCAAAAATTCCATGGAGTGGTACTTGGCCTCCTGTTGCTCCTCCTGCAGCACCACCTACAGCACCGCCTCCATCCCCCGCACCTTTGTGCACAGCCATTGATAGATTTGAGGATGAAACTTGGAGTGTATGAGGAGAAAGCTCATGAAATCTTGGTATATTTTGGGTTGTACTTGAATGTGACAGAAAGGTTGTGGGGAACTGATCGTCAAGGCACAGGAAACTGGAGAAAGAAGGCCCAATATGAAAAGAACTTGTTTCTCCATACTTGTAAGACAAATATATTGGAGAATCGACGGGGGTTAAATCAGGATACACAGGGCATTCGTCGGAGCGCTCGGTAGTAGGAGTGTGGACTTCGGGAAAAGAGAACGTATCGATTAGAAGGGGGAGGGAGACGGATCTCTCAAGTATTACTCTGATGTTTGACCGCGTAGAATTAGTTTGACAGATGGTATGTGTCGGTGAAATGATTTGTCTAAGAAATCTTCTTGATTTTAAAATATTTTCCAGATCAGATATTGGCGAAGTCTGCTTGTTGTCCAGGTTCTTTTTGGTGTTCTTTCAGCTAAAAGCCAGTTTACTTATCGTGGAGTCGCCAAGTGAAAGATAAAAGTAGCCTTAGAAGGTTTTTCGATCTTTGTTCACTATCAAAGAAAAAAAATGTTAATGTCGTTCTTCCCAGGAAAAAGATTTGTTTCTTCGTTCCCCGGCAACGGTGCCAAAAAGATTTTGTTCCTAAGTTTATACTTTAAGGCTCTAAAGTATACCATCAAGGCATATAAAAAGGTAGAGATGGTTGATGGGTAAAAAGACTAGAACAATGGGAAGCCTAACAAAGACAGTTAAGGAACCAACTGTGATCTCGCTTTCCATTAAACTAGTCTTTTTACCTACCAACTATCTCTACCTTTTCGGATCCCTTGACGGTATATTTTAGAACCTTAAAGTATAAAGTCAGGGACAACATCTTTTTATATGTTGAAACCAGGTTTAAAGTTTTTATCTCTAAGACTAAAACTTTTCTTTTCTGGGATTCGGATTTTTATAAGATATAATCCTCGCTATCAGTCCCAAAAAGCCCGGCACCGAAATCCTAAAATAATTTTATTTTTTAATAATAAAAGACAGAAAGCTCAAGTGTTTCTAAAGTCTAGACGCACGTTCTATAAAGTACTTTTACTCACAATAAATTAAAACCCTAAAGGAGTTAATTAACCATCTTTTAACCTTTTGGGATTCGGGTTTACTTAGAACAACATCTTTTTCAATACATTTTAAATCGCGAAATCTTGATTCCCAATTTCCCAAAAGAAATGGAAGTCAGTGTTGATCCTGATTAATTAAGAAACTAATCCCATCGCAATTTTGGGATTCGGGGTTTAGTGGTGACATACCTCATGTAAGCACGATCCCTGAAACCCCGAAACGCGAAGTCCAGACTCAATACCGAAGTTAAGGCCTAAAACTAATCCCATCACGATTTCAGGATTCAGGGTTTAGTGGTTACATACCTCATGTAAGCGCGATTCCCAAAACCCCAAAATGCGAAGTCCTGACTCAATACCAATGTTTTAAAAAGAGCTAACTTCGTTTCAAAAATACATTTAATGGTAATTAAACTTCTTAGGTATTTTGTTTTTTGGTTTCCGTCGAACGAGATCTTTTGAATTTTGATTTTAGAATTGCCGAAATATGGCCACATTAATAATGGATAGATGGTGATTTCTGTGACACAAATGCGTATCTCATAAATATTCTCTGCATTAAAGGTATTAAATTCTTGGCAGTTGCATCGGTACTTTCACCATAAAATGAGTTAAAATAAAATTAAAGGTCTGTGTTTTGAAACTTATTCTCGCTCTTTCTATCGGGAGTAATTCGCATCCAGCCAAGCTTACACACCTCTCTTCCGTAACAGGTTTTTGTTTCAATACGAAAGACATGGCACCAAATAAGGGATCCAAGAAGAGTGAAGATACAACTGAGTTTTCCATCCCAGAGGGAGATGTCATATCCGACACCACGCCACATGCTATCGACTCGATCAAATCATGGAGACAAATCTATGAAAATCTGGATTACGAGATAAAAAATTCCCTTAATGATTCCAAGAATCACCTTCGAGACATAGCAGAATCAGAACTTCACAAGATTGCAACACACCCACGGCTCATGGCATACAATGACATGATCAATTGGGCTTTAGAGAAGGTTGATATTCCAAAGAGAATCATTTTAAATGACCAAGGGGCCATCATCGGCTCATTCAGACCTGAACATATCCAGGTTATGTACAAACTCTCACCCAATCCTAAATTCATTTACAATGCCGAATTTATAGCTGAATTTCAAAGAAAGTTATGCACTGAGGCAGACCAAACTTACCCTGATTTAATCAAAGGCTGGTGGAGATGTCCATCAAAATTTAGGGTAGACACCCACAGAATTTATGCCACATTTTCTTTGAACGAGTACATGGTTTATGTAGCCATGATGTTGTGCAAACTCTTTGGAAAAAAGAATCCCTATCATTTCCCCGCAGAATGGGTGCCCTTTTTAGAGGAAGCATTAGAAGGATTTAGTTTCAACTGGGACAAGATTTTATCCGATAACATAGCCAAAGAGGTTTCAAATTACAAAGCTGCAAGATCCCGAGGTCAACCAGTGGCCTTTTACATGTCTTCATATATCATGGACGTGATTTTTTTTATGAATCCATTTCCCCTTATGAAATGGAGTTGGAACATAACCTGTCTCGAACCAATTCACGAGTACCACTCTGAGCTGTGGGAAGAAAATGCAAAAAAATTGTTTTACAAAATTTGTCATTTCATGGTAATACCAATGCATAAAATGTTTTTCGACTATGACCCTCCTCGCATCTCTGAAATAGTTTCAAAAAATCCCAAGCCAATAGCAGATTGGTTCATTGAAGAAATTTTCTCCTACATTAGGGTTTATGGGTGCTCAATTCCCCCTCATGCGCTTCAAAAATTCCTTCTGGATAGACTGGTGTGTAGGGAAGTCGCACACCAAATAGTGAAAGGCGGTATCGAAATAGAGCTAAAGGTGGTTCAAAAGAAGTCTTGGCCAATCTTCCCTATGCACACCGGGAAATTTTCATTACAAAATTTGGGCCATTCCAAGGTGGAAGCAGAAGCACTTGAAGAAGTAAAATTGTTAAATATTGAGTATAAAAGGCATGACCCTTATCAACTAGTGAACAAACACTTGATACACTACAATATGAAAGCATATGAACATGAGGAGTCCCCTTGGGATGACATGTTCAAGGGGACTAAAACTTATAAAGAGGTGTTGGAACGAGTACAGACACTTTCGTCTGACCTACAAACTAGGGGGTTTAATTTTCATGTCTAAGACCCAACTTTTCTGTAAGCTCAGACATCATAAAGTTTCGAAAGTGGATACCGTGATCAGTAACGATAGCCTGTGGGATTCCAAATCGTGTAATAATGTAATTGAAGATGAATAGGGTTGCAGTTTTTCCCGTGTTGTCGAATGTAGGCATCGCCTCGACCCACTTTGTAAAATAATCTACGACTATAATAATGTACCCATGCCCCCGGGTCGAGTGAGGGTGACATGTCATGAAATCGATACCCCATTTAGCGAAGGGTCCAACAGAAACTATAATATGTAAGGGAGCGGGGTGAGATCTTATTTTGTTGTTGTATGTTTGGCAAGCGTGGCATTTTTGGACGGCAATAATACAATATTTGAAAAGAGAAGGCCAAAAATACCCTACTCGTGAGATCTTTTGGGCAGTAGCTTACCCAGACATGTGACCACCACATGCTCCAGAATGGCAGTCATTCAGAGCTTTCTCAGCCTCATCATAAGTGAGACATCGACGAAAAACGGAGTCAACTCCACAGCGATAAAGAGTATCACCGAGGATGATATATTGACGGGCTTGGTAACGTATGCGACGACGGTCAGTACTAGATAAATCTGGCCAGAAAGTCTGATTCTTGAGATATATAATGATATCTCCATACCAAAGGTCATCATAACTGATTAGAAAACGGGATTCATTAGGTAATGAATCCTCTGCTACATTTTTCGTCTCGGAACAGGGAAGGTCGCATATCAATTCGACAAACACCAAGTATTTCTTAGACTTAGCATGTTCAAACTCTAAGTCAAACTCCTGGAGTATCACAATCCATTTGGAGTACTTTCCCCCTAGAAATTGGCGTGTAAGAATGTGTTGCATAGGGTTGCAAGCGGAAATCACGGTGGTCTTGCATAAAAGGATATAGTGCCGGAAACATTGGACAACTTGAACAACTGCCAAGGCCAATTTTTCAACATGTAAATAATTGGCTTCGGTAGTCATGAGACTTCGAATCGAATAATAAATGACATGTTCATCATGAGAATCGTCCTCTTGGACCAGAACCATGGTGATGGTCGAATCCGAAGTAGAAAGATAAAGGAAATAATCTCAACTATAATCGGGCAGGAAACGTAGTGGGGTACGGGTTAAAGTCAATTTCAAAGCGTCGAAGGCTTTGTTGGTAGTGGTGTCCCATACGAATTCAGAACCTTTCTTTAATAGTCGAGTAAATCTGAGTGTTAACTCAATGTAGTTTGGGATAAAACAACGTAGAAAGTTTGCCTTCCCTTACAAACTTTGTAGCTAGCGAAGTGAAGAAGGAGGAGGGAGATTGAAAATCGCCTCAACCTTCAAAGGATCTACCCTTATCCCTTGACGTGACACAATAAAACCTAAGATTCGGCCAAACTCCACGCAAAAAACACATTTGTGTGGGTTTAAGCGTATACGATAGAACCGACATCGGAGGAAAATGGCTCGGAGGTGTGTCGGATGATCAGCGCGGCGCATGGAATGGGCGGGTAGGTCATCTAGATATGGTTGGACAATGTGCTTTATATCATGAAAGGCATAAGACATGGCACGTTGAAAAGTTGCACCGTCGTTCTTTAAACCGAAGGGTAATTTTCGGTAGGTGAAAGTGCCCTAAGGATAGATAAAAGTGGTTTTATGTTGATTCGCAGGAACGATGTTGATTTGATTATATCTGGAGAAACCATCCATCAAAGAGAAGATTTCACTCCCAGCACAATTGTCAACAATCTGGTCGACGAAGGGGGTGGGAAAGTTGTCTTTAGGACAAGCTTTATTAATGTCCCTATAATCAACGCATACGCGGATCGTACCTTGTTTCTTGTTAACCAAAACGAGATTGGATACCCAATCAGTTAAAGTCACGGGATAAATAAAACCATCTTTAAGAAGTTTTTTGACTTCAAGCTTGATAATGGCTGCTTTGCGAGGGTGGATCGGGCGAAGTCTTTGCCGGACGGGTTTAGCGCCCGGGTATGTCTTAATTTCGTGTACAACAATATCGGGGTCATTGTCGGGCATCTCTTCGTAGCTCCACACGAAGATGTCATGAAATTCTTGGAAAAGTGACTTACATGTGACAACTTCATCAGTGGAACACGAAGCTCCGATATGGACATTTTCAACAACTCCAGGTTTGATAGATATGTCGAGGGGGATGGTGGGTGAAATGTTGCTTAAGTTCCCTTCATACACAACATCGTGTGGGGAGTCAGGAATCGAAGCAATAACAACAACGAACGACGGGGTTGAGATCCGTTGGTAACTCTTGAGTGTGTGTTGTTCAAGGAAGAGAATGGAACAATGATGCCCATCATCCCAAGGGGTATCTTCCATCGACATAACCGACATAATCATCTAGTCCATGGGAAAAATGTTATGGAATGGGTCAGGAGATGAATCACCGAGAGAGGGAGTAGAAGGGTTAGCCGATTGAATGGCTTGGTAAGCAGATTCAACCGGACTTAAAGGCATTTGGTCATCATAGCGAAGATAATCATCAAGTTCAGGTACTATCCATGGGTCAGAAGACTCGAGAGGTTCGCGGACATAGGTGGAGATCATGTTGATCGAGGCAACCAAAGGAGGTGGAAGGTCGGGTGGTGGGATTGGGAAAGTACCCATCATATCAGAATCTTTTAGTAAACCCACGTCGACATTCTCGTACCTGAGGTGTGTCTTAGCTATGAGAGGTATGTTGTTGGCACGTATGTTGGAATTGAAGAAGGCTAGTTGGTCCACTGTAATTATTTTTTCCTTGATGCAGAAAACACACGATCCAAAAAAGAGTAGACACGATTGCATGCATAGAATCGATCCAGCTACGGCCAAGTAGAAGGTTGTAATCAAGAGGCGCATCAAAGACCTCAACTTCAACGTTGACCATTTTTCCTTCTAACGTAATAAGCAACGAAGGGAGGACACCGTAGGGCTTAAATCCAGAGCCATTAAATATCTTGAGTGTATTGTGTGATTCGGTTAAGGGAGGAGAGTTGATGGCTTTCTAGTAGGCAATATACATGACACACGTCGAGTCACCCTCATCAATAACTATTCTACAAATGTTCTTGTCGGAGACAATAACTTGTATTTGAAATGTGAGTTGAGGGGGTAACCTTGGAATGTGATCTTCCAAGTCAAAGATTATTAAATTTGTATCCGTACGATCGATTCCACCAATAGCTTTCAATAGTGCCTTACGTTGTGTAGGACAACTCTGAAGGACTTCAAGGGTTGACATCACAGACGGTGCTTGTGCCAGGTCTTCTACTATACTGTAGTTCTGGGTAGCACATGCATGAGGATTGAAAGCAGACTTTCGAACCACGCCCTTGGGAGGAGGGTGAAGGATTGTATTGGGGTTTGGTCATTTGAGATGAAGAGGACCATTGGAAGGTGGGGCCAAGGGATATTTTTGAACCAATGAAGGTGGTATATCATCAACTTTCTCCTTGGAGGAAGGGTAATCTTTGGCACGAGTGGTAAGTGTGATGTCATTCGTCTTTGAATCACCGCTACACATAAGTACATAGGAGGTGGTGGAAGAAGAAGGTTGATCATGAATGACCAATTGAGCATGTTGTTGAGAAGGGCAGGGTTGAGACAAGACAGTGGGGGTAGGAGGTTTTGGGGTCCCTTGGAGGAATTTTGCGACCTCGGCGCGTCTCGGACAATCCTTCGTATAGTGATCATCACCAAAAATAAGGCAGGGATAGCGAGGTTTGTGTTTATCCTTATCTTCAGCAGGTTGTGTCTTGGTCTTATCAGATTGCGGGTTTTTATTCTTATCCTCCTTATTCCTACCCTTCCCTTTTTTAGGTTTATTCTTACCGGTAGGAGTTGATTGAACGGTTCTTACTTCTGAAGTTTTACCAGTGAGAGGGGTGGGCATCAGAGTAGTTTGAGCATTAGACGCATGGGATTTAGGTGTGGTGTGAGAGGTCTGTGCAAAGTGAGGTTGAGCATGGAAAGTACCTATCACACCATCAATGGCATGGGAAGCTGATGGGGTCATTGAGGTGGTCGTGGTAGAAGGAAGAGGTGCATCAGGGAGTAGATCGTATAGAGTACCCGTTTGTGAATAAACGAGATCGAGATACTGGGCACGAATGATCGCATGTTCTTCTGTGAAAACTCCACCCATAGTGATGTCTTTAAATATGTCATTCATGAAGGATTTTGTGAACCATTCTACCAACAATTGATTGGGAAGATCGAGTTTGATTAGACGACGTCTTCGTCTCCACTCATGAATGTGATCAAAGTTATGAGTGGCTTTGATTTGCTTAAAAGAACTCAAAATATTGGTCCTTGTTTCATAACGGATTGGAAACTGGTAGTGAGTGGGGAAATCTATAGATAGGGTATTGAAATCGGTGAAGAAGCCTTGTCGTAATTCGATATACCACTTCGCGGCTGAACCCATGAGAGTTCGTTGAAAAAGGTGTAACCGAACGGAGTCATCCATCAAAGAGTTGGATGAACACCAAAGGTGGAAAGTCATTACATTATTATTTGGATCCTCTCCTGGTTTACCATCAAAATTAGGAATGTTGGATGGGAGTTTGACCGGTATAACGAACCAATGAGGAGAGTGACGGATAGGGTCATTCAAAATTCTAGACAGATCGGGGAGGTCCAAAGTGGCCAAAAAGGGTAACTGTCTATTCAAGTGAGGGTACTGGTGACTTTGGGGAGGAAGTCTCGTTGGTATTCTAGTAGGACCGTAAGCGGTTTTCATATAATCTGAAGATTCGGGCAGAGTCGGTTGTTGGTGTGGAGGCATGTAGCTCGTGGGGTTGGGTTGGGTAGGGATGTTCCCTTGGAAAGGAGTACTAGAATAAACATTTTCCCCCTAAGTGGGATTCAAAGAACTGGGATATGGTTGACAGTAGTTCGGGGGTACCGAAACACTAGTTTGAGAAGGTTGTCCCCCAGAGGGTTGTGGGTTAGATTGAAGGTTCCAAAGGTGGGCTAACAAGTTTGATGCATTCGGTCCAGATTGTGAATTATAACACTACTACATATGGGCGGATTATTCCACGAAATTTTCCACGCTTCAACTAGTTTCATATTTTTTTTAAACAGGGCGGTATTTTCGTCAATATTGCCATGAAAGTTCGTCGCAATATCGATGAAAATCTTATTTAAATCTAGTCAGGATTTTCGTCGCTATAGCGACTAACTTTCATGGCAATAGCGACGCAAATTTTGCCTATCTCATTGGTCGGTGTTAATGGCTAGTTGACTATTTTATCTATATATACGTGACTTTAAGAGACTTTGCGACACAATTGCTATAGTTGTGACACTGTTCTTGGATTTTGTTTGAGTTGTTTATTTTTTCCGTCACCCACCAGTTGAACAAATCCAATTCTTGATCTACATAGCTCGGATTTTGAACTTGCAAGGTTAGTATGTTATTTTTTATTGATGTATTCATTTAGCTTGTAATTTTTTTTTCAAATGTCCAAATTTCATTTAGCTTGTTTTTTTCTTGATAATATATTATAATATGTGTAGTACCATATTTCATGTCTTTGGTTTTTGGATCTAGTTAGTATATTCTATGGAAAAGGGTATGTGGATTCCATAATATTCTAGGTTTATGGAATCCACATACCCGTTTCGCTTCAATTGTAGCTATAATCTCTCTCTCTTTTCATTGATAAAGATATGGAATTGCTCTTGAAACTCAACCCTGATCGGTGAAATGATAGTAATTGATTGTCATTTTCTTCTCTCTTTTAATTTTTAAGACCTGACAAAAAAACACCAACAAATCTTGATTGAAGCTTTGATACCA
>JASDQU010302141.1:0-13814 GCA_032191745.1 Picea mariana | reverse complement strand
TGAAAAAAAATGAAAGAAGAAATGGTGGGGGTCCAAGTGGAATAGGTGGGTGGCCACCAATATCCACCTTGATCAATGTCTCACCTCTTTCAACAATAATTGGTTTCCATTCCTTACCTTTATTTCTACGTTACCCATTCCAACAATTTTACATGGTTCATCATCACACAAATAAACCTTTCCAAAATCACCTTAAACATAATCTTGAAAATATTTCTTATGGGGTGTGGCATGAAATGAAGCCCCTGAATCTAATACCCATGAATCAATAATATTATCTAAAGAAATAATCAAAGCATCTTGTAACACATCGCTTATTACATTTACTTCCTGATTTTTTTCCTATTGTCCATCTCCTTGTTTCTTTGGAGATATGCAGTCTTTCTTCAGATGTCATTTCTTCCGACAATTCCAGAACACCATATTTTCTAGTCTAGATTTGGATCTTCCCTTCCTAGACTTCCCATGGTTCCCTAGGATTTTTCCTCTTTCCCTATTTTCCAAAGTCAACGCGTTACCTAATGTCTAACTTGTGCCTTTCTGTCACATTTACTCGCTAAGGATAACACCAACAACATCATCTAGTTTTAGAGTGTTTGAATCGGAGACAAAGTTACTTACAACCATGACCAATCCATTTCATCTTTCTGGAAGTGAGCACAAGATCAAAATATCCCTAACCTCATCATCAAAGTTCACTCCTACGGGACTTAGCTAATTAGTAATCGTATTAAATTCATTTAAATGGTTGGCAAAAGACCCACCTTTTGACATCTTCATATTAAAAAATGCTTCGTTAAAAATACCTTGTTGGAGGTCGAGGGTTTTTCATATCGTTTACCCAATGACTTCATCATATCCTTTGTTGTCTTTTCTTTTGAAATGTTGAAATCCATCGAAGTTTCCAGGCATAGACATATCGTTCCTAATGTCTTTCTGTCAAGAATCACCCATTCTTCATCATGCATACTCRTTGACTTCTTTTCTTTTCCACCCAACSATAGGAAAATATCCTTTTGATATAGATAATCTTCCATTTGCATCTTCCATAACTRGTATTTTTGGCCATTAAATTTCTCGACCCTAAACTTTCCATCTTTTGCCATTRCTCCCACTCAAACMAGGAACCCTCTTTTCTTWAATTKTTWTTATTTTATKTAATATGGTTATTTTTTAATTTAATCTTTTATTTATTTGATGTAGTTTTTATTATTATTGTGTCAAAATTGTTCAATTACTTATATTTTATGTGTTAGTATTTTGGGAACTATTTTAAATAATTTAATTTCAATTATAAAATAATGAAATTTTGTATGTTAATATTTTCATTATTATTTAAAATAATTTATTTTCAAGTAAACCAAAATAATAATAATTTATAATAGATCCCAAAACAAAACAATAAAAATACTTATATGTTAATGCTTAAAATAACTTAAAATATATTAATTCTAATATTATGCTTGCTAAAAACAATAAGACTATTTATATTTTATGTGTTAGTGTTTTATGTTAATGTTAATGTTTTATGTGTTTTTATATGTTATTTATAAAATTTTAAATATATTGTATAATTAAAATTAAAAACAAAAATTATATTAAATATAAATGTCATATAAAAAACAAAATTAAATGAATAATTTATTTTAATAAATTTTGTAATCATAAATTTAAAAACAATCTTGATATAAATCAAGATTCTATTTATAATTATAATATATGGAGATAATATAAACAATGGAAAAAAATATAAATTAAATCTCTATATAATATAATATTAATTAATTATATTGATAATATAATATTAATTAATTATGTTAATAATATAATATTATTTTATTTTGATAAAAACATTATTTTATTATAAAAAATATATATATATATAATATAAATAGAATATCTATATTTTATAATTATATATTATATTTTTAATATAATATATTTAATTCTAACCCTAATAAATGTAATCAAATAATTAATATAATTCTAATTCTAATAATTCTAGCCCTAAAACTAATTAATTCTAATAAGTTGTTCATAATGATGTTTGTAAATAATTATGAAAATATTATTGGTTATTTAACAATATTGAATTAAATTATAATATAATAGAAAAATAAATTTATATTAAACTATCTCCAAAAGGTTATCTCTAAAATTATTTGTACTTTATTGAAATAGAATAGTAAACAAAATAAATTAAATCTTATTTTTTTATAATTTTATTTATGTTATTTGAATAATAAAAATTAAAATAATTTTAAAAATTGATTTAATATGCTATTTAAATAATTCTAATTAAAATTTGCTTTTAATAAATTTATGAATTTTTTTATAATTTATATATGCTTACAAACTTTGTACTATAGTTCTCTCTTTTTAACAAATCAAAATTTACATTGAAATTTAATCACCTAAACTATTCTAAAGAACAATTCGGTCTAATTGAATCTTTAACTGAATTTCTATATAGATAGGGTCAATTTAGAAAACATAAAAGTAAATTATTATTCCAAGATCAAAAAATTATTATCCATGAAAAAAAAAAAACTATGGGAAAAAAGCTATCCATTTAACTATATATAATCCGGAGCCAGTATACCCACTGCTTGATTTTATTGAATTAAGTGAAAATATTAGAAAAAATATTCCAAGATCAAAAAATTATTATCCATGAAAAAAATATTATTGGAAAAAAACCAAAACCTCATAATGTTTGATCTATTAGATGTAGGTGACATCTACTATGTGAGAGGCCCCTTGTACCAATAAGGCGACATGGAATTTTATAAGAAGGTTTATAGGTTTAAATGATAGGTTTATTGATATTTTATTCTTATTATAAAAATAACCTTAATACGACTAAGTGTAATTAGGACTGAAATTTATTTTAAACAAGTGTTGCATGGCAGCGTAGTTCCTGCAAGGTTGGAATGGGAATAAATGTGACCGAGTACAGACATGTGGGCAGGAAGTTGAAGTACATGGAAAGACAAAAGAATTAGCATTCGGGAATTAGTTTTCTTTAAAACAAGGGGTGGTGGATACAAAAGAAATTGAAATTTATCAAGTTATAGGTTCCTAGACAACATAAATTATACATATGAAATTTGTAATTTTATAAAGTAGATATTTACATTTATAGATATGAAATATGTACTTTTATAAAGTATGGGAAAGAGATCCCATACTTGACAGTTTTTTGGATTGCGGATTCTCGGACTGGCACCCTTAAAATCGGGCTTTGTTGTTTTGTGCCCTACAAATAACACCCAGATTTCCGCGACATATAAATTGACAATTGGAGTTGTGGACTATTTGAAATTTAAGGGTGTACGTATGTTACAAAAAACTAGCATTCTAGAACTAGTTTTCATTAAAAGAAGAGCTTCTGGACACGGGAAATTGAAAATCATGAAATTATAGGTTCCTGGACAACATAAATTATACATACCAAATATGTAATTTGATTAAGTAGATATATAGAGCATGGGGGTTGTTGGGCTGTCACGCTGAAAATTGGGTTTGTGTTGTTCGGTGCGCTACAAATAGAACCCAGAGTTCTGCGACATACAAATTGGCAATCGGACTTGTGGACTATTTGAGATTTAAGGGTCAATGTCTGTAACATAGGTTCATGGACAAAAGCATAAAAAAACTAACAATACCGAATTAGTTTTCTTTAAAACAAGGGCTCCTGGACAGAAGAAATTGAAATATATGAAATTATAGGTTCGTGGATAGGAGAAATTATACATATCAAATATGTAATTTGATTACGCAGATATATAGAGCATGCACAAAAGCTTCATTCCGGGTTGTCGGGGTGGTGGGCTGAAAATTGGGCTTCTGTTGTTCTGTTCCCTACAAATAGCACTGAGAGTTATACAATATACAAATTGACAAGAGGTCTTGCGGACTATTTGAATTTTTGGATCGCGGGTTCTCGGGCGGGCGGGCTGAAAATTGGGCTTCTGTTGTTTTGTGGCCTACAAAAATCAAATATGTAATTCGATTAAGTAGATATATAGAGCATGCACATAAGCTTTATTCCGGGTTGTCGGGGTGGCGAGTTGAAAATTGGGCTTCTATTGTTTCGTGCCTTACAAATAGCACTGAGATTTCCGCGATATACAAATTAACAAGTTGTCTTGTAGACTATTTGAATTTTTGGATCGCGGGTTCTCGGGCTGGCCGACTGAAAATTGGGCTTTTGTTGTTCCGTGGCCTACAAATAGCACCTAGAGTTATGCGATATACAAATTGACAATCAGACTTGAAGACTATTTGAATTTGAAGGGGCTCGTGTCGAACAAGTTTAGCATTCCCGAATTAGTTTTCCTTTTTACATACGCTGGTGGACAAAAAAGAAAAAAAAGTAGTATTGACATTTGTTACATAGGCTGGCGGACAAAATTATGAAGAAAATAACATTCCCGAATTGGTTTTCTTTAAAAGAGCGGGTTCTCGACTTAGCCAGTTTTTGGATCGCAGGTTCTCAGGCTGGGGACCTGAAAATTGGTCTTTTGTTGTTCCGTGTCCTACAAATAGCACCGACAGTTCCACGATATACAAATTGACAAACGAACTTGCAGACTATTCGAATTTTAAGGGGCTTGTGTCCAAAAAATTTAGCATTCACGAATTAGTTTTCTTTACATAGGTTTTAAATACACTGTCTGAGAAAAGGACAAAAAGTATAGTACCAATGTATGTGACATAGGGTGGTGGACAAAAGGACCAAATAAATAGAATTCTCGAATTAATTTTATTTAAAACAGGGGCTCCTCGACACAAGAAATTGAAATTTATGAAATTATAGGTTCCTGGATACCATAAACTATACATAGAAAACACGTAATTTTTTAAAGTAGATATTTACTTTTATACATATGAAATATGTACTTTTATAAAGTATGGGGATGAGATTTTAAAGAGCAAGAACAGAGCCCTCATTCCATACTTGCACGAAGGCCTGATTCCATACTTAGGAAGTTTTTGGATCGCGGGTTCTCGGGCTGGAAATTAGGCCTCTATTTTTCTATGGCCTACAAAGAGCACCCAAAGTTATGTGATATACAAATTGATAAGCGGGCTCGCAGACTATTTTAATTTTAAGGTCCTTTGTAGCAAACAGTATGAAGGATAGGGGGTAAAGATGCAAGAAATTACATACTCTCTATATGTTTGAGTAGAAAGAAAGTAGTGAACACAATTTTATGACATTTATATACAAAATAATAAAACATGTTACATATTCCTGGAAATTTAAAGAAACACACACACACACACACACACACACACATATGTGAAATATGATATCTCAAATTTGAGTGAGTGATTTATGTCATACTTAATTTTGAAAATGACAAGGCAGGAGAAAATATGCATAAAAAAAAGAGAATTGAGATCAAATAAACATAATGACTTCATATTCAGCAGAGCTGGAGATAAAAATCTAGGAACACATAAAAGCAGGAAAAAATTAGCATTCCCGAATTAGAGCATGGACAAAACCCTCATTCCATACTTAGCCAGCTTTTGGATCACGGGTTCTTGGGTTGGGGCCCTGAAAATCGGGCTATTGTTGTTCCATGTCCTACAAATAGCACCGAGAGTTCCGTGATATACAAATTGACAATGGGACCTACGGACTATTTGAATTTTAAGGGGCTTGTGTCCCAAAAAATTATCATTCACGAATTGGTTTTCTTTACATAGGTTTTACATATGGTGGTGGACAAAAGCACCAAATATATAGTACCGATGTCTGTTACATAGGGTGGTGGACAAAAGGACCAAATAAGTAGCATTCCCAAATTAGTTTTCTTTAAAACAGGGGCTCGTGGATACAATAAATTGAAATGTATCAAATTATAGGTTCCCGGAGAGAATAAATTATACATAGAAAATGCGTAATTTTTTAAAGTAGATATTTACTTTTATACATACGAAATATGTATTGTTATGAATTATGGGGATGAGATTTTATAGAGCATTCATAGAGCCCTCATTCCATACTTTCACGGAGCCCTAATTCCATACTTAGGCAGTTTTTGGATCGCAGATTGTCGAGCTAGCGGGTTGAAAATTGGGCGTCTTTTGTTCCATGGCCTACAAAGAGAACCCACAGTTCCGTGATATACAAATTGACAAGCAAACTATTTTAATTTTAGGGGCCTTTGTGGCAAACAATATGAAGGACAAGTGGTAAAGATGCAAGAAATGACATACTCTCTATACGTTTGAGTACAAAAAAAGTGTTGAAAGCAATTTTATGACATTTATATAAAAAATAATGAAACGTGTTACATATTCCTGGAAATTTAAAGAAACATATATATAGATATGTGAAATATGATATCTCAAATTTGAGTGAGTGGTTTATGTCATACTTTATTTTGAAAATGACCAGGGCGGAGAAAATATGCATAAGAAAAAAAGAGAATTGAAATAAAATAAACATAATGACTTTACACTCAACATAGCTGACGATACAAATCTAGGAACACATAAATATATAAGGAGACAAAAGAATAGTTTTACTTGGAATATATGAAAAAAATAATAGTTTGTTACATATCCCTGGAAATGTAAATGCATTTGTCATATAGGCTAGGATTGGGGCTCCTGCAGACCATAATAGAAATATGTACAAGAAATAGGACTGTGGAAAGAAGAAGTTGGGCACGGTAGAATGTAATCCCTGAAAAGTAGAAATGGGAAGATTGGTTTTTGGCTATAGATTTCTACTCAGAAAAGGTGGAATAACTAGATTGATAAAGAAAGGACTATCAGTATACACTTATAGGGATGGTACATATAAGTAATTTTGGTGTTTGCTTGGTCATGCCTTTCCCTATTGGTTTTTGTGGGCGACCCGCTTGAATAAATGGATTGATAAACTGAGGATTTATGCATTTCACTATTGGATTTCATCGGCGACCCACTTCAAGTTCTCTTCAATATAGCTTCTCAAGGGGGAGACGTTGATGTCATTGCAGATTTTAATGTTGAAAACTTCATTTTCTAATTCGCTTAGATCAATTGAAAGTTTACACATAGCTTCATGAATGTCTCCATTCTATACCGAATACCGGACTAGCCATTTGTCCACCTCTTCTTCATGATATTCAAGAATGAAGCATGCATGCCATCTAAGAATGGAGTGGTGCTGAAAAATGGGATCTAGAAGATCAATGATAGTACCCCTACACACTCTTTTGAATATATTCATGCTCCTTGGTTCTAAGCTTCCTTTGCTTACTCCATGATCAATGTCTTTTCAGGGAATACAAAATGAACTCTTTCAGGTAGACTAGTTGAACTCTTCCATTGTATAAAGATAAATATACTTTTGGAAATTTTGACAAAAATTGTATATGATGTTTCCCTAGTATAAATCCTAGTAGGATTATTTGAAAGAAATATTTAGAATTGTTTGTTTGACTCATATTTTAATCCAGAAACCCTCCCATGCCATGCATCGATGTCATTTCAGTCCATGAATCAATGTCTTTTCAGGGAATACAAAATGAACTCTTTTAGGTAGACTAGTTGAACTCTTCCATTGTATAAAGATAAATATACTTTTGGAAATTTTGACAAAAATTGTATATGATGTTTCCCTAGTATAAATCCTAGTAGGATTATTTGAAAGAAATATTTAGAATTGTTTGTTTGACTCATATTTTAGTCCGGAAACCCTCCCATTCCATCAATGCATGTGTGTTGTCCTAGCATGTCAAATTTCAGTCCATAAAAGCACAAATTGAAAAAAAATCAAGATTGGCCCCATTCACATTAATTATTCTATAGGATTTTTGTTTGATTGTCTAATTTTTTGTGTGAGTAATGTTTGAGTCCAACGACCCTCCCATATCTTCAATGCATGTATCTAGTCTAACCATGCCAAATTTTAGTCCATACAAGCACAAATTGGAAAATTTTCAACATTGGCCCCATTCACATTAATTATTCTATAGGCTTGTTGTTTGATTATGGAATTGATTATGTGAGTCATGTTTGATTATGGAAACCCTCCCATACCATCATTATATGCGTCTAGCCTAACCATGTCAAATTTCAGTCCATACAAGAACAAATTGAAAAAATTTCAACGTTGGCCCCATCCACATGTCAGTTATAAGCAGGGTCAATTACATGAGCAAGCACGCCTTATTTTTGGATTTTGATAGAATAAAGAAAGAATATTTGATTGTTGAATTATTTTTTTCACTCATGTTTGAGTCTGGAAACCCTCCCATACCGTCAATGCATGTGTGTTGTCCTAGCATGTCAGATTTATGTCCATAAAAACACAAATTGAAAAAATTTCAACATTGGCCCCATTCACATTGATTAGGATTGTTATTTGATTGTCGAGTTGTTTTTTTGAGTCATGTTTGAGTCCAAAAACCCTCCCATACCGTCAATTCATGCATCTATTATAACCATGTAAAATTTCAGTCCATACAAGCACAAATTGGAAAAATTTCAACATTGGCCCCGTTCACATTAATTATTCTATAAGATTGTTGTTTGATTGTGGAATTGATTGAGTGAGTCGTTTTTGAGTCTGGAAACCCTCCCATACTATCATTGTATGCATCTAGTCTAACCATGTCAAATTTCAGTCCATACAAGCACAAATTGAAAAACTTTCAATGTTGGCCTCATCCACATGTCATTTATAAGCGGGGTCAAGTACATAAGTCACCTAACAATGTACGCCATTCAAAAAAATAAGTCAATGTAAACAATATTAATCATAAATATTGCATCCCTACCTTATGAATTAATTAACAATAACAATATATAAAAATAGTCAACCTTTATGTACATGTCAGCATGACATAAATAATACATTGCATACCTTAGGATCTGTGTGAGACATGTGTTTGATAAACCATTCAAAACCTTCAAGTTCACCAACAAAAATATAGCAGATAGAAGATTTGTTGTTGAGCCTTCATAAAGAGGTTGTTGTGACTTCTCGAGTAGAGGATCAACATCATGAATATCATCCTGGTTGTCCTCATCCATTGGAGGAAATGTGTCTTGGATCAATCTGTGTATCTCATCTTCCTGATTTGTATCAGTAACTTTATCTTCATCCATATAATCATTAAGAACTCGATATTCAATATCCTGGTCTCCATGTTCATCACCTTGTAAAGTAGTATTTATTATACTACTTGGCAAATAACTCTCTGGCGGTCGACATTTTAGGGGGCATTGTCTTTATATTTACAAACAATGTATTAAAATTAGTTTTTATAGAACATATATTAAAATGATAAAACATTTGACAAATATATGACATGATCATTGTTACAAAGAATAAATTATGTATTGAATAATGTCTTACCAAGGGATGATATTCATAACCCCCTTTAGTGTGTCCTTTCTCTATACAATGTTTTTCAGTTGTTATTAAAATTCTTCTTGTTTGCAATCCCCTGCAATCATTGCAAGGGAAATAACATTTTCCATCTCCCTTCGCCTCCAATGTTGCTCTAAACTGAGCAAGTCTCCTTGCATTTTTATTCATAGTATATTAATTTGACACAGTAATTGCCTATAAGAACCATTTAAATATTTTCAAAATTAAATTTGTTAAAACATCGAAAAAATTTAAAATTAAAATTTTGTATACTTCGAGGTCCAATCACACAAAATATATGTTGCAATGCTAAATTTTGAAAAAAATATTAAAAAAAAATAATAATTTAAAAATTCATATACTTCGACGTTCAATCACACGAAATATATGTAGCAATGCTAAATTTCAAAAAAAATTAAATTTGATTACAACATTAATGTTAAAAAAATTTGAAATTAAAATTTCTTAACATAGCTTTATATTAAAAGAGACAGAAAAATTAAAAATACTAACTTTTCAAGTCTAAAATCCAAGCTATGTAGATCGATAATTGGATGTGTTAAACCAGTATGTGACAAAAAAAATAGGGTTCAAACAATCACCAACGAAATTGTCGCAATTATAGAATTTTTTTTGAAATTTGTCTTAAGGATATGTATTTATAGATCGATTCTCATTGATATAGCGACGAAAATAAATGAGTTGACCTTGAAAAAAATCAATACTCGTTGCACTACATGTGTGGTTCTCACGTGTGACACAAGTGTCGATTTAGCGATGAAAATTCGTGGATATAGAGACGGTTTTATGAATCTGTCGCTATATTGACGAACGTCGAGGCCAAACCAAAACAAAATTAAAATAAAGCCAAAATTTTAATGCATTTTTCCATGAATTATAGAAACGTTGAAATATTTCATCGTATTTTGGGCCCATATGTACTAGTGTGAAGGATTTATTAGTTCCAAATAAAATGTGAGCTAATCTCTATGCTCTATGTGCAGGTGATGATGTATAATTACATTAAACACATGATCAATTACCAAAAATTTGGTGATGGTTCTTCATCATGTTTTGCAATTTCAGCATCTTTTAATCACTTATATATAATAGTTTCATAGAATCAAACAATTTTATGAGCCCTTGAGTTGAATCCACCATAAGATATCTACGAACTTTGGTCGAAGGACATGCTCACACAATATTTGTTTTGGTGGCCACATACAAGTGTTTTGGTAACTTCTTGATGTCGTTTCATCCCTATCTAATGTATGTGTGTATTGCACGTAGCCTTATCCTCGGAAGGTCACTAGTAACTCAATCACTCACAAACTAGCAACAATGATGGAATTTGTGAAATTTTTCACTTAATTAACCATAAATGGTATGATTATGTATTCAACTAGTATTTTTTCTTCCTATGTCTGTGATTCCCCCAAATTACTAATATACTCAAAGGTATGCACAACTTGCATCAACTTGACACAAGTGAACCCAATATATATAATCATAATTAATTATTTGTTAATAATAACAATTTGTTTGTGTATTATCAAGACTTATTAAGATCCTGATTGATCAATTATTAAAGTGGTTAAATGATTTTACATGTGCATAACATAATTGAAAAAAAAAAGATCTAAATGGATTAAGAAATTAAATGAATTTTACACATTTAAATAAATTTTACACATACCAATGGAAAAAGGAAAATTAATAATTCGCTCATCTCCATGATAATGTCACTTAATAATTAACAATCCATTTCTTCTTATAAAATTACCTATACTTAATTTTTTTAAGGGTTCCTTGGTTCCAAACAATGACTGCAAACCAATAAACCCTGATATATGTTTAACTACTTTTAAAGGAAATAAGTTTCAAGAAACCTATGTCACTATGGTACCACTTTATAACAACCCAACCCAACATGGAGTTTTTTTGGGAGGGTTGTTACTTGGTGAAAATTCTTCCTTCCAACTTAGAACAACAATATAAATTAAGCATAATTCTTTCTAACTAGAAGCTTTTAACATAACCATGGAAAACCTTACAAATTATATTTATGTACCTATATAATCATGCTTCAACAAAGATTGACAAAATGGTTCAAACTAGTCTTCCAAATTGCAACAAACTATTGGTGGGGGGATGACACCCAAGGGTTGATTTTCCTTCCATCAAATGAAACACCTTGAAATAGGTATTCCCCCCCAAGAAATGACTTCAACTCAATGAGGTACACAAGGGTTTCACTCCCTAAAGATTCACTCTACTAGTTCACACTCCTGGATAATGGAATTTTTTTTTCACAAAATCAAACTAAATCTAAAAATCATGTGGTGGAGTGGCATTTGAATTAAAACACTACCTTTCCTCCATGGGTTCTAGTGAGTAAGAAATTCACCACTCTTGCTCTTGGTGTTGCAATACCGCCACCAGTAGGGTTCTACTTCCAAAAACAATGCTAAGCTCAACAATGGGCTTTAGTGCCCCCCTTGGGATTGGTACACTCCAACCTCCTCTACCCACTTAAAAAAATTCTTAAGAAACCTTCAATTGCTTTTATTTACAACATAGTTAGATGATAGATTCACATTTCCTGAACCAAAATACCTTTACTAACTCACTCAACAAGATTTTAAAGACAATTTCTCTTTTCCCTTTTCTCAAGAACTAGAATGAAAGTTTATTTTACTCAATCATTTCTCCCTAATCTTACCGTTTACCTTTCTAACCCATTTCTTAGAATAATTTTTATTCCTAAATAAACTTAGGGTTAAAATATGGTTAGAATTAAAAACACTTAGATCACATGATAATCATTTAATAGTTTAACTTTTAGCCCCTTCCACCTTAAACCCTAATTGAAATTTTGAACTAAATTTTGAGGCTTTAAGAGCAAAATTCCCCATTCCCATGACTCATAATTCCCCATTCCCATGACTCATAAGGTATTAACTATTAAGTTAGTTGTCTTTATTGGAAAAAAGTTATTTCCTCAAGATGTGATTTCCACCACAATATTACTATTCATTGGAACTAGTTAGTGATGTGATTTCCACCACAATATTACTATTCATTGGAACTAGTTAGTGTGGATTCAAGATTCATTTACACCTACTCATCATTTCATCATTCAAACCATAAGATCAAGTAACATCATACTATAGTAGATAGTATATTCAACACATATACACAAGTTAATTTAAAAAAAAACATTATATTTCATCACTCAAACCATAACTACCACATAAATGAGTTCCAGTAACATTAAAAAACACGGTAATCATATGTCAATTCAACAAATATACATATTTGAGTCAAATGATATAAGTAATTATATAAACATATAAATAGTCAAAAGATAAAAACAAAATATATGAGAGACAATGTTAAATTGTGGTTATATATATATATATATATATATATATATATATATATATATATAGTCTCCTAAGCAACCACAAATTAACACTATCTCCACATATAATGCTAGTGCCAATACTAATAATAATTTTCACTAAGGTGTTATGAACTTGGATAATGAGGTTCACCATCTATAGTAAGGAAAGTAAATAAGAAAGATGAGGAAAAATAGGGTGTTACATGTTACAATTAAATAAAAAATTCACAAGAAAAGAAAGGGATCTTATAAGATTTTATTTTGGAAAATAAAAAGATGGGGAATTGAATCACCTTCCATTTTGATATTGTGAGGGAGGAAAAAGAGCATACAACATTTTTTGGAAAAAGTAAAATTTAGCTTTTGACATGGGCCAATTTGAAGTTGATTAAAGTCCAAATATTGTTGACCCCACTTCATCTAAATATTTTGGAAGTAATTTTTTTAATAAAGAAAGTAAATATAAATGTTTAAATTGTTGAAATAGATAATGAAATACATCTTAAAATTTCATTGATTAAGAATTTTTTACAAGAATTCTCTTTTTTCTAAATGAAAATTAGCTTAAAATTACATTCAGATATAAAAAAAAATTACGTTCTTTCATTCTTGATCATATAGCCGAGTCAAAGACTGATAAAAAGATTTGTTCAATATACAGTCAGTTTTCAAAAAGGATCATACATATCTCCTGAAAATATAACCCCAAAAATAGCTTTGCCAGCGACAAGAAAATCATTCAAAAAGAGTATTGAAACTATTTCTCAGATCCTATCACCCAGGATGTTGGATTTCAAAATAGATACAAATGTTCTAGTGTTGTTGATCCTCCCGGTTCCCATTGGTAATATGTTATCTTGCCTTCTGGATCAGTGAGAGCTGATTTCGATAGTTGATCTGCTTCTTTATTAAATTCTCTATAGACATGGTGAAAACTAGTAGCCTGGAAGCCCTTTAAGATATCTTGAACTCTACTCTTCCAGCCTTCTAACGAGCACCCCTACAGTTTGGATTTACCATTTA
>JASDQU010302139.1:0-17455 GCA_032191745.1 Picea mariana | reverse complement strand
CCCAAACCTGGGGTCTCCAACTTCTCATGGCCATAACTCTCTAACCGTGAGCAATTATGAGACGTTCCACATACCATCGTAAATGACATGACAAGAACTATCCATCTAGGATATTTTCCCTGACAAATTCACTTTCCTTCATCTTATTATTCCACAATTAAGCATGGGTTCTCTTACTCCACAAAGCATCTTTCCGTGAGGGATTTCACCATAAGGGGACCACTTTGGAGTTCATCCATATTTACTTTTTATCAACCATGAAAAAAAAAATAATGAGTCATATTTACATCAAACACTATTGGGTCCATTACCCAAACCTTTGTGCTACGAGTCTTTCTTCAAGGGCTAACATCAATGACAACCAACGTTAATCAACAATAAGAGACTCTCTCAATCCATCCAAGTAATGAGATATGAAAAACAAATCCTGGATGAAAATCTTAATGAGGCATTGATCCGAAAATGAATCTTTTAAATGACTTTTGTTGAGTTATTATGCATGTATATATAAACCAATTAAGCATCTTTAAGAAGGAGGAAGAAGATATGAGAATATATCACGACCATAAAACAATTTAAAGATCTGAACAAAAGCATGAAGAACAACAAACCATAATAAGAGAAGTGATAATGGAGTTTGCTAATCTCTCCTATGTCTCTAGGCCTTTGTCTTAGTGGGTGAATCTTCTTTATTTATGTTCAAAGCTCAATAAGTAAATCACAACAGTGCCATAAGTCTACAAGACTAATATGTTCTTGTTCTCCCAGATCTCTAGAACCCAAAAAAAGAAACGACACTGAAAATCGATGACCAGAGCTCCTAGAAATGGCCCGCAAAGATGCGCTCCTCAATAACATCCCTACATAAAAATGGCTTTGGCTTGGCTTTCCCTCATCATAACTCTTCTCTGACTCTTCTTCCATGGCCTCAAGAAGGCCTGGTTTATATAGATCTAAAGTTGGTTATCATTCCCTAACTTCCTCCCAATATCTGGCCTCAAAAAGGGGCCAATATCCCCCAATAGTGGGCAAAGTCCTCTATTAACAGGCCAAAATCAATTAAAAATCCAAAACTGTATAATAAAAATCAGTTTTTGTTTAATTATAGGGCTTATCCCCTCTACCTGAGTGTGTGCCCCCTTTAATAAGTTCATATTAAGAGACATGTGGCCAAGCGCCAGCCCAAAGGGTTGTGCACTGGCCCCTCTTCCATAGTCATAGGTCACATGGTAACTATACATAGAACCACACCCATAAAACACATATAAACCATGGTCATAGCCCCCGCGATATATGGAGGACATGTGCTACAAGCACACACTGGTGGTTAAGTTAAAAGCACCTGCACCCCTTTTCACGGTGGTCACACATAACAAATGAATCATGGGTTGGGGCTTAGCCCCAACCCCCTTCCGCCCATACACTAAAACAATGCATTGTATTTACAATAAAGTGGGTTTGATATAATAAGTCTCACCTTTGGCACATTGGTAATCCACCCATTTCTCAAAGAATTTCTCGGCCAATAGGTCATGGGGTCGAACCCCATGAGCTCCAATATAATTTTTCCATTCAACTAGTGATGGGGTGCCACGTGGTAGCCCATGTCTAGGCGATGTGGCACCCTTTCATTGATCCTCAATGATGCCACTTGTCAATGTTGTATCAATCCCTATAACTGCCCAGTCCCCCTACTGCATGTGCTTCCACATGTCACTTTGTTGATGTCAGCATGATGATGTCAGCAGGACATCATGATGACATCAACATTGACTTTTTCCAGTTGACCTATTGACTTTTTTAGCTGTTTGGAAAAACAGTCAAAGTGAAATAACTCTTGCATACAACATTCATTTGAGAAAGTAAATATATGGCCGGAATCAACGCGACGAGTCGGTCGCAATGGAATTGGTTTCATTCAATTACAAGAATTTTCATTTTTGAGCCTTTTCTAGACCTGGGAAGCCTCCTAGATCTGATTTTGGATTACACCTCCCCACTAAGGACATTTTGGTCCCCAAAAGGTTACTGACTAGTCAAAAATCTCGAGATAGGCCACCCAGATTGTCCTCTATCTTTGAACTCTATCTTGTGCACCTGTCTCATCAAGTTCAACTATAACACAATCATGACAACTGACAGCATATTGTTAGCCATTTGAACCCTATCACATTTTACTAAAGCTATGATCATCCATGTAGATAACATTACTAAATATAGCATCAAAAACATGACTACAAATGAGTTGATATACTTGTAATATTTGCACGACATGAGCTTATCTTGAAGCAAACTGTAATTGATTTTCTATTCAATAATCATTTCATGTTCTTGCTTAAGATCAATTACTTCATTTGAAACAATTATTGGTTTGTTTCTTTTTTGAACTTCCTTCTTTATTTATTCCATTGTTTGAAGTATTTTATTTGTCTTTACATGATGAGCATGAACCACATAATCTTGACCTGTTTTGGTTAATTGATATTGAGTCTTTGTTCTGTAGAAGATTGCTTTACGATCATATAAGTATGGACTACCTAAGACCATTCCACATTCACTTAAAGGAACCAAATCACATATTACCTCGTCCACATACTTATATGAAATTTCAAGTTTGATTGTGCACTTTTTTGTTATTTGCATTTGATGATGATTGCTTATCCATTTAAGTGTGTATGGCTTATGATGTACTTGTGTTTTTAATCACAATTGCTTAACCAGTTCTTCTGAGATTAGATTATAATGAGATCCACTGTCGATTAATGTATCCACCTTAGTGTGTTGCATGATAAACCTTATATGAAACAAATTACTTCTACAATCAATTCCTTCACCAATTTTACCTATCATACCAACGAATGAGACCTCTGATTCATCACTTGAATTTGATCCCAAGTCTATGGGTCTTGTTGTCGCTGCCATTGTTTGCCTCCCTTTCTTTTCCTTGAACCACTTTGGCCTCTTCTCGGGATGCAACTGCCAACAACGGTCCTCATCATGCCCCTCTTTTTTGCAATGCTTGCAAGAGGGCCTCTCTTCCTTTCTCATCACTGCATTTTCCTTTTATCCATGCCATTTTGTCTTATCCTCTTTCCTTGAAGACGATTCCCCTGATACACCTGCTTTCCCTGCTTCAATATATGTCGCTTGAATAGAAACCTCATCAAGGTTAGTGAGTCCAAACATGAATACAATATTTCTAATATGTGTAAGTAAACCTCCTATATACTTCATAAGTGTTTCATGTGTATGTAAAGGGATATCTAACATCAATTCCATTTTTTGAAAGCCATATGTATACTCTTGCAATGTTTGTCCTTTTATTAGTTTTAAAGCTTTCCATTCAATTAATGATTTTTCTTTTATAACCCAAAGGATAGAATTGTTTCCTAAGTGCAGAAATTAAACTTTGCCATGATGGATATACATTACCCACTTGTTGTGTTCCATTTTGCAACTTACTTTCCCACCAAATGAGAATGGTGCCTGCAAGTCTCAATGATGCCAACTTGATCTGTGTGGCCTCATCCTTGATCTGTTGCACACTGTAGTAAACCTCCATCTGTCTGACCCAATTTTCAAGTCTCTCTGCATTAACTTCACCATCATATATGGGTAACTCAAATTTAACATCAAGTTTTAACAATGGCATTTCATTCTTATGTTTATGAACATGTTTCTTTGCATTGGATTTAGAACTTGAACTTGGAGAAGAAGGAAGTGATGATGGAGATGAAGGAGGAATATGAGGAGGATCATCTCCCTCTTAAATTTTGTCCTTTGAATTTTCACCCAAAACTGGTTTCTTACGTTCCAAGTAATCTCCATACAAAACTTTCATCATCTCCGACATGGAAAATAAAGCTTTTTGAAACTCTTTCTCATCCTGAGAAAGTCCCTCTTTTGATGCCATCTTCTCGATGTGAGAAGATCCCTTTCTCAATCCAATTAATGGATTCTCTTCAATAAGATCGCATTCACCACGCTGTATATTTTCCTTGGTTAACATGCAAAACTCAAATCCAAATGTCAACTAGCTTTGATACCACTTGATCTGCAAATGAATCTTTTAAATGACTGTGGTTGAGTTATTATGCATGTATATTTAAACCAATTAAGAAGATTTAAGAAGGAGTAATAAGATATGAGAATATATCATAGCCATAAAACAATTTATAGATCTGAACATAAGAATTAAGAACATCAAACTATAACAAGAGAAGTGATAACGAAGTTCGGCAATCTCGCCTACGTCTCTAGGCCTTTGTCTTAGTGAGTGAGGCTTCTTTATTTCTATTCAAATCTCAATAAGTACATCATAGTAGTTCCATAAGGCTAGAATATTTATCTGGTCTTGTTCTCCCAGATCTCTAGACCCCAACAGAAGAAATGACACTCAAAATAGATGATCGGAGCTCCCAGAAATGGTCTGTAAAGATGCGCTCCTCAACACCTTCCCTGCATAAAAATGGCTTTGGCTTGGATTTCCCTCAGCATAAATCTGCTCTGAATCTCCTTCCATGGCCTCAAGAAGGCCTATTTTATATAGATCTGAAGTTGGTTATCATTCCCCAACTTCCTCCCAATATTTGGCCTCAAAAAGGGCCCAATATCCCCCAATAATGGGAAAAATCCTCTATTAACAGGCCAAAATCAATTAAAACTCCAAAACTATATAATAAAAATCCATGTTTGTTTAATTATAGGGATTATCCCCTCTCCCTGAGTGTGTTCCCCCTTGAATAAGTTCATATGAAGAGACATGTGGCCAAGCGCCAACCCAAAGGGTTGTGCGTTGGCCCCTCTTCCATAGTCATAGGCCACATGGTAATTGTACATAGAAACGAGCCCATAAAATGCGCATAAAACATGTTCATATCCCACGTGGTATATGGAGTATAGCTACAAGCGTGCACTGGTGCTTAATTTAAAAGCATCCGCCCCCCTTTTCACGGTGGTCACACATAACAAATGAACCGTGGGTTGGGGCTTAGCCCCAACCGCCTTCCGCCCATACATTAAAACAATGCACTTTATTTAAAATAAAGTGGGTTTGATATAAGAAGTCCCACCTTTGGCGCATTGGTAATCCGCCCCTTTCTCAAATCATTTTTCATCCAATAGGTCGAACCCCATGAGCTCCAATATAAATTTTCCATTCAACTAGTGATGGGGTGCCACGTGGCACCCTTTCATTGGTCTTCAATGATGCCACTTGTCAACGATGTATTGGTCCCTGTCACTTCCCAGTCACCCTAATTCTTGTGCTTCCACATGTCACTTTGTTAATGTCAGCATGATGACATCAACTGGATGTCATGCTGACATCATTAATGACTTTTTCCAGTTGACCTATTGAATTTTTTAGTTGTTTGGGAAAATGATCAGAGTGTGATAATTCTCGCATAAATTGTTTGTTTTAGAAAGTATATATATGGTCGGAATCAGTGCGATGAGTCGGTCGCAATGAAATTGGTTTCATTCAATTCCGAGAACTTTCACTTTTGAGCCTTTTCTGGACCTAGGAAGCCTCCTGGATCCCATTCTGGATCAAGCATCTAGGACAGATCTATGGGTGAGAACCTCCAATGGAGGTAGTCTCATATATTAGAAATAAAAGAAATATCCTCATCAATAAGACCTCCTAGAGGATTTATAAGGCAAGGTATTGGTGAAAACCAATAATGGCACCTCTTCCTTGACAAAAAAGAAAAAAAAGAGGATAAATATTTTAGAATACTAATGTTTTGTTTTGCAGGTACCTAAGACATTTGTAGCAACAATTTGCACAAGGAAAAAATCAACAAATAGTCAGCAATGAGTAAATAAAAATAGTAAGGAACTTTTTAGTTATACACACCTCCAATAGCCTCTTCCATACATAACATTTTCCATTATTTCCATTTAAATATACTTGTTTTTCCTTTTTTGCATTCATCAATGCCACTTTTAATATTCAACAAAATATATTTTACCCTTTGTTTCAACAAAATAAACCTATATGGTTATCCTACATATTTCTATAGGATCACCCTACGGGATTCTACAGGACCCATCTATAGGATCATCTCCGCAGTCACTATAAAAAATTCAATGGACAAAATCAACACTAGAAATCATCAACAAAATCACAATCTTATCCAACCTTTTCTACATAAAATACAACCATCATAACAACAAAATCATATTTCTACAGGATACTCTATATCATGTAGAAAATATTCAGCATAAAAAAATACATTTATATGGGATACTCCTTATCCTGTAGAAATAAATAAAGCAACGAAATTTGAGCTTCCTCTAGAAAGGAAATATTGAAAAACAAATATCAAAGAAAAAATTATTCAACACCAATATTAAGAAGAGATCTGCATCAACCGAACCATCATCGAAAGAATGGCGAACAACAATATAGTCTGTCGCTACTCCAACAACCTGCAAACACAAATCAAATGCACACAAAGGTAATATAGGTAACACAATTATCTCCCCTCATTAGATTTTCTTAACCCTCATACAAAATTTTATGCATGCTTATTTCATATGGTCAAAACATTTATTAAAGTCTAATGTGGTGATGAGAACGAGGACATTTTCCTATCTCATCAATTGGGGGTGGCCAAAATTCATTCTAAGATTCAATTAAAATATGGATTTAAGTACTTTAAGTGGAGTATCGTTCCAAGAGTTATTACAAGTTGAGAGGGCACAAATTAAGGAGTAATTAATGTAGATTTTAACCTTGTACAACTTTTACTAAAAACAGATTTTCAATAAAAGAATAGAAAATATATAATGGAAAATACACACATTACACATATATTTTTCCCCTAGAAACCCAAACCGGGAAAACCAACATCTTCTATTATTCATCTCATCATACATTGTTTATAATAAATTATACATATAGGATCTTGTAGCATCTAAAACCCTAATCCAATAACCTGTATTAGTCAACAACCCTAATTCCTTAACTGGAAATAGAAAACCATCAACGAAAACCATGTGTCGAAAAATCACCCAAAATAGACATAAAAACCTGCCAAAAACTTTTAGAGGGCCCTACCCCCAAACCCTTGTGCAAGGGGGCTCTCGAATCCATGTGACCCCCGGGGAAAGGGGCTGCTCCACCCCCCTGTTACCCCCCTATGCGTCTGGCACAACATACACACTACTTATAGTCATACAAAGAATATAACACATACCCAACAATTAAGACATCATGTCGAATATTGTGACAAGACAACAATCTAATACGAAATTTGGGCATAACTTGGAGTAAAAGCGGTTTGAATCACCATTTCAAAATTGCAAGGAAAGAACATTGAGTTCAAGCCGAGTTCAAGCTATGCTAAGTAAATAAAGAATCTTGCAGGTGATGAATATGAGAAGAGAACTCATCTAGGTAAGTTGTTGCAGGAACAAAATTTCTATAGGTAGCCATTCAAACCATCATAGCAAAGGAAATTGCTTTCCAATTGTAAAACAATTTCAGCCTTGTTTAAATTTCTATGGTTTACAAACTTATGGTCGTTTCCATGGTTTATATGAGCTCCTGAAAAAAAATTGTGTCATGTAGAAACCCAACTTAGATAGTCTTATAGAAACCTGATTTACTCAGTTCTTATAGAAATTTGTTTACACAATCCTACAGGAACCTGAATTTGTTGAAGAACCCTCATTTTTTTTGTTTTTCCCAAGAAAACTATTGTTGCAATTTACTAACCACCATGTTTGTCTAAAGAAAACCTGATCTATCATATTCTCTTAATAGGTACCTCTACAAGAAACTAATAACTAGTTTTTCTCTCATTTTTCTCCCTTCAAAGACTTAACTCATCATCCTTGAAAGTCTAAATCAATATCATCAACCATGGGAGTTGGGTTTAAGAAGAGGGAGCCAATAGAACCTTATAGCCTCTATGATAACCCAAATATATTGGAAAATTTTCAGAAGACTAATTGGATGGGATATTTTAAAAGACCCAAAGGGTATGATGATGCGGTGGCCATGGAATTTTCCCTGAACTTTCATAATATACAGGAGAAGGATTATGTGGCCACAATAACGAGACTAGTAACTAGAATCAATGAAGCCAACATCAGTTGTATAACTAGTTTTCCCATGGGTCTCCCTTGGGATAAAGCGGTGAGACAAGAAGCCATTACTACAAAAAAGGAATTCTTCCTCCCAAATGAGAAACATTATGAAGACAAGAATGGTATTAAAAGAGAGACCCTCCCTCATCCTTGGCCAGAAGTGGCCTATCACATCATCAAGTACATCACTTGTGAGGGAAGAATGAGTCTGGTATATTCTTACCACTTCAGACTATTACACCATCTCATATACCTTTCAAATCAGGAACCACACAAGAATTTGAGCATCCCTTACTTCCTCCTCCAATCTTTATAGGAAACGAGCCTAAAGGTATAGAAAGGAAAACATGATTTTTTAGCTCATCATGGGCTTATCAAAATGATAGTTTTAGATGCCGTGGGGAATTTGCGGAACAAAATGTTGTTGGAATATTTCATAAATATGGATCTACAATAATTTGAAGGGGCACAAGAAAAAATGAGTGAGGAGGTTAGGAAAAAAGGGGAAGAACATAAAAGAATCACTAGGCCCAAAATATCAAAACAGAAAAATAAGGAGAAAAAGAAGAAAACAGATGAAAAAGAAAAGGAAGTTCCTAATGCTCTAACTTCACTATGGACCCCTTCTATCGATCCCTTAAAAATAACTAGTGTGGAATGGGTGCAACCAAGAAGGAGAATATCTAACAAAATAAAAAGGGTTCAAAAGAAGAAAATCCCAATACTATCTACTCCACTCACCATTACATCCCAAGTGGAAGTGGTCAAGAATTCTCCTAATCCAAAAATTTAAAAAGAATAAAAAGGGAAAGAACCTCAAGAGGAGACAACAGTAAATGAAGAAAAACCACTTTAAGGAACCTCTCAAACAAATACCCCTATATAGAATGTTCTCTTTGAAACCTTATTAGAATTAGAGAAGACCAAAGTTGGTGTCATCAAATGAAAAATAATGGCATAAGACAACATAGGGAAACAAAAATAAGAATCCTCTCAAGAGTTGGAGAAGTAGCTCCAACTTATGCAAGAAACGTTTCAAATTATGACAACGCAAAAAGTAAAATATAACCATAAATTGAAGATGGAAAACTAAAAATTGCAACAACAACTAAACACGGAAAAAATACCACTACATGAAAACAATGAACAGGTAGAAATTATGGAGGCTACATTCAAGACAATAGTAAATTCTCTGTAGATATGTTGGAATGCATACCACTAGCTAGGACATACACATTGTTCCTCAAAGAATAGTGGCATAAGAACCAGATTTAACACTTGGAGAAATTGGTAAAATTCAACCTTGATATCCCCAAGGATTTATTAGATGCATATTTGGGTTGTAACATGGAGGAAGGGAAAGAAAATGTGAATTCTACCTACATAACCTCATCATACCACAACCCTACAATTGGAATCCCAATCCATATTTGGGGGATGTCCAATTGATGGACTTTTCATCATGGCTAAGGCATGAAGAAATGAGGGAAGATGGACTAAAGAAGTATAAGGAGAAATACTATTGAATTCCCTTATGGATTAAAGGTAAGGCATCCAGACCTGGGAATGTCATAACCAACCAACACAACCTCTCTTTGGATAAATATGTATCCCCAGATTGGACATCCAAGAAAGGGGAATCAATGGCCCATCTATATGACTCATTAAGATTGTTGGGAGAAGAGGCATCATAAGTTTTCCACAGAAGGTGGCACTCCTTGCCTCATGGTTTGAAAATCAGAGAGACTCACTCTCCCAATACCATGAAACTTTCCTTCCTAAGGATACCTTGGTAAAAAGAGGCTTTAAGGAATATGAAAACTAAATGGATTTTGTTGAAAATCAACCCCCAATTCCTTCTCCTTGTAGCACCTTTGATTGACCTCAACACAGAAAAGGAAGAAGAAAAGTGGGCCAAGAATCTGACAAAAAAAAAAGGATATCATGAGAAACAAGCCATCACAAGGCGTGTGGCATGGGATATGAAGCAATAATTTAGTGATCAACAATGTATTAATGAACAATGGAAATATGTTGAACAACAGTTGGGTACAGGGAAGCAACCTAGTAGTGGTCAGGAGCTTCGTGGACAACCAAATTTTGTTGCACAAAAGGTGTGCAAAGTTTCGGTTGGGGGGTGAAGATGAACCTGATTATTTCATATCCCAAAATCTCATGTTAATAACACTTTTCCACCATAATATGACTTAATACTTGTTTTTTACCATATTTGATAGTAAGTAATGGATATTTTTTTCATGTTTCTTAGTAAATGTATTTTGAGGTGGATTTTTGTGTATAATTCTTCTTTTTTCTCTAATATCTATTCCAAATATGCATGTAGCACCAATAAGTTCAAACTTCATGAGTCAAGGGTGCCAACATCCTAAAAAAAAGGATTTTGTCTCCCCCATAAGTGTTGTCAACCAAGAATCAAGGGAAATTGTCCCCACCTACCTCTAGAGTTCTCCTTGTGCATTTACCCACTCCTGATAAACACCAGTTCGAGATACAGATGTAATTAGCTAAGATTCCTCATTTACCCACTTTGATCCTTGATCTAAGAAAGGGATGTCAAACTCTCAAGCCTATATATAGACCTTTATCCTAGGAGAGAAACAGAAATAGATTTTGGAGAATATTTTATTGAAACTTTTTTATGAAGACTTTTGTCAAAGATTTATATCCTTTTTGCTCTGGATGTATTATTGTTGTTAATGAAATGAAGATTGGTTTTCCTTTAGTATATTAGATTTTTCTCAAGGATCCTTGTGCTTCTTGGGTAGGTCCCATTCAAGAGGACTCAAGGACCATGTTGCAATTTATTTAGTTTCTATGCATGTTAATTAGTGATTAATTAGCATTTTATTCTATTTTGAAGGTTAATATAGTTTTGTATGATTAATTCTGTTTTTTTTGAAGGCGATCATCGACTGGTTAGTTATAGTAGGCACCCTATAGAAAAGTTCAATAGCCACTTGGAGTACTCCTAGGTGCCTCCACAAGGCAAAGAACCTTAGATCCACTTCATTTTATTATAGTCTAGCTTTGTTGATTCTTCAAAATACTTACACCATATTTCTAGGCTTCCTTTTGTTTCATGTATGACTTTCCTATAAACACTACATAGTTCCTATAGAAATATCATGTAGGACTATTTTAGCTTTAGATTTAAACTTATCTTAATCTTATTATCATAAAAAAATCAATAAACAATTAAAATACATATGTCTTTCTATTGATCAAGGGGTTATACAAATCATCTTGTTTCATTCATGCCTTAGTTTAGCTTTTCTTTAATTACAACTTTCTATCATAAACTAGAATGAATTCATCTTCTACTTTCAGTTTTCTCTTTATGACTCAATATGATTTACTTCCATTACACTAAGTTCATTTTATGCAATTTAGATTAACTGTCCTTTCTATTTGATTTTTTTCTTTCAAAGTAGTAGTTTATAGTTTTATTCTGCATTTCAATTCCCTACATGCATTCCAACCTTTGATCAGCCTTAGACCTATACTTCTGTCAATGCACATTGCATATACATTTCCAAGAACCTCTTAATTTTGTATGAACCATGGGTTTAAATAGTAAAGTAAGAATCCAATCATATAGAAGTATTATTTTTGTTATTCCAAGCACCATCACTGCCCATTATTTCAAAATAATTAATCCATTCAAAAAGGGATGCATATTCATACAAAGGAATGAGGAAGAACATTTCAAGCAGATGATGGATACACTAATATCCTGGAAAATTAGTTGGAGAATATAGGATGCATAACAAGATATTTGGCATAACATCTGCATCCCTTCACTAATCATTATATCATTGCTTGCAATTGATATAGGAACATAATCATTGTCCATACATGCACACCCATGAAGCCTCAGATCTCAATATATCAGGATAGGTGTGACAAATATTTTTTCCTGATCAACTATCTCCATAAGCATGTGTCAAGCTCCTATAAGAGAAAACCAAAAGATCACAAGAAACTAATCTACAAGCAGTTTTCTTTCTAAAAGTGAATTTCTCAAATGTCAGGTGTCACAAACAATGACCCACCTGCTCATTCTCTCCCTTTAAGATATGATGATCAACCATCTTGGCTACAGATGTTGGGAGAATGTGTTATGCACTTCATGAAGGGGAGAATGTCCTTCTCTGGTATCATTATCCAATATCTGAGAATTGAAGGACATTTCAGAATTAACACTAAGTTGTAGTTGTATCAATTGGCCAGCCCTTTATAGAAGCTCGAGATGAAGAAATCAAAGAGTTGGCCAATGGTAGTTTGCATAGATGAGTGGTGGTAGATGAGAGGAAATATTTGGATGTTCTTCCATCCAACAAAAACCATTGACTATGGAAAGTTTGAGTGTGTCCAACATTGTAGTCAGGCGTCCAATTAAATCATCTAGAAGAATCCAAACAGAAACTCAAATTGACAAACATAACACGCCCCACAACAACGTCATCATGTCATATTTGGGGGTAAAAATTTATTTTTTACCTGGAAAAAAATTGGTTACTAATCGGTTAGAAAACATGGAGCAGTATCAATATTATGAAAAGTAGTATCAATTTTTCAAGAAGCGGTATTGGATGAAATGAATGGTTTTCTTACAAATGAAGAGTCTATAAACAAATATAAGGGGCTCATTTCTGGGGTCGACACTTTGGGGAATTTAAGAGTTTCTTACAACTAGATTTATTTGATCACCATCCTTAGGAATAGACAGATATTTAAGGCTGCATGATTCATGAGATTCATACCCTACATTATGTTTCAGTCTATATCCTCTTTTTGTCAATGTACTCTTGTAAAATCCACCCCTCTCATTTTTGGTTTCTTGTATCAGATCCCCATTAATAAAAGTTCAAGTAACAAGTTATATGACATGTTCAATGTTACTATGTGTTGTATGCTTATGATACTGAAGTGATTTCCTCTTAAAATATGACCACTTCTTTTCATTTCTTCATATGCTTAATGATGTGCATAGGGTACCTCCATGGATTTAGATATTTGATGCATGTCTTAATGATGCATGTTTTAATGATTTGTTATATGTGTTAAAATTGTTGAATTCTTAATTGCTCATCACATTATTCCATGTTCATAAGATATAATATTCATTCTCTACAATTCCTTATATTCTTATCTTTTATTTACTCTAACCCGCCATTTCCACACTCTTAAAATAAAATTGTATGAAACACTCGTGGAAAAATCCCTTATGGAGTTGAATGTTTTGAGTATTTGTACTGAGACTTTTTTAGGACTGGGAGTTTTATAAAAGAGAGAGAAAAACTTACGCACATTTCTTCACGATTTAATTGTTGCAAGCATGGATTTAAGTCTCACCTTGAGTCTTATCCCCTAGGGTTCCTCGACATCATTCCATTGACATCCTGGAACATATCGAGGCATAAAATCCAAATTGGAACCATTTTCGAGGAATGGAATTTGAATAGATATTTCCATTGGTTATGACATTGCAAGCTCTAAATATTGATGGTAAAATAAGATGCATACATCTAGTTGTTTCATTTTTCACCTAGTGACTGCACATAATGTAGAATTGGGATCTAATAGAAGGTGCACCATAAGTAACTTGGACCTTGAGTAGACTCTTGTATACTCATATTTAGAGAAGCTCGTCACCTAGAGAAACATCATAGAACACCAAATCTCTTCAGCTTCAGGTAACCCTAATCTCAAAACATCTCTTTATGTTGTTCATAGAGGTAGATAATATTTTGATCTAATTGATATACCTTTCGATTCATATTCTTCTTCTAATATTCCTCCTGAACCCCTAATAAATCTATAAAAATTTCCCTTAGAATCTTGTCAAGAAGCTGGTCCTTCACATAAACACTTCTTGAAAAACCCTATAAACCCTTTTTCCTTTGAAGCCAAAAACTGCATTCTGCAAACCCTTATGGAAAACTTAAGAGGAAGAGTGAATCAGAATCAGTCTCCCCCACCACCTTTAAATCCTTAGGTCATTGCTAAATTTTCCCCATTAAATTTTCCTATACATGTTCACGATCTCCCTAAAAACTATTTGAAGCTCTTGTCCAAATATGATGGTGAACCAACTCATTTGGCTAAAGAATTCCTAGCATCCTTTCGGGACTTCACTGACAACATGGTCATGGAGAATGACGATGTATTTATGAGGATATGTGTTTATACCTTAGAGGATATGTATGGAAGTGGTTCAGAGAGATTCATATAGCCTCAATATATAGTTGACAAGCTCTTGAGTCTACATTTATTAAACAATGGGGGGAAGAGAGATAGTATACATTACTTGACCAAATTTGGCTCACTCAAGAAGAGAGCCAATGAGCGTATTTTTTACTTTAACATAATATTTAACAAGATATACAAAAATATCCCTAGAGACATAAAACATTTCAATAAGAAACTAAAGTCACATATGATGGAGCTTTTGATGCAGAATATTCCATGGTATTAAGCAAAAGAAGGGCTCCAACTCTGCTGATAATGAAAGATGATGCAATAGAAATTAATGGAAATATGATTGCATCAAATAAAATGAAACAAAATTTATATCATGTAGAAAGGAAAAGGGACAAATAATAATGTGGTCCCTCAGATATAGTCAAATATTCCCATGAAGTTAGGATGGATGAAATGTTCAGGCTAACTAGAAACCTAAAAAACAAAATGTCAAGGTTCGAAATGGAAAATGGTAATACAAAACAATATCCTCAATAAGTAGGGGTTAGGAACCCTAATTGGTTTATAATACCTTTTAACCCTCAACTCATGATGAGAGAAAGAAAAAATGAAGAACAACCCATCCAACCCCCTATGAGACCAAACAATGAAAATAACTTGGTGGAGGAAGCAATTGATGAAGAGTATGGTGAGGATTCAAAGGAAATTCACTTGTTACAAGGGGAAAATAATGTCATATATATAACCCAATATTATTATGAGGGTTATTTGAACAATAGGAAATAGATCCCTTAAAGTGAATCAAACAAATAAGTCTTTTCCTCTGCTCAATACATGATGTTTTTTGATGCGTTACAGAATAACATGCATAAGAAGTATGATATCAGAACTATATAGATTAATCCAACCAATATAGTCATCCCCAACATAAGAATCCTAGACTAAGTATTTCTATGGATAAATTTAAAGAACTAAATAATATTCCCAATGCTAAGGAGGTAGGGGAATCTTCAAAGAGAGAACAAGAAGTTAAGGAACTTGAGGAATTAGTTCCACCTTTTAACATTGAGAAGGAACCATCCGAGATAAATATTTATATCCCATTGATAGAATTGTATAATAATTCCTCATACCACAAACAAATTGAGAAAGTCATACAAGTAAAGGGATCAACAAGGTCTCTTGATACTGTGAATCTGCAGCGTGACTCTCCCACCATAGTTTGTAGCCCTCACATAGGTGACAAAGATGAATATGTTTCACCTCTCTATGTAACATTGAATATACATGAAAATATGTTGCATAACTTTATGCTTGATCCTGGACCATCATGTAACCTTATGCCCAAAGTAGTCATGGAAAATCTAGGTTTGGAAATAACTAGGCCATATCATGATCTCTATTCTTTTGATGCTAAAAAAGTAAAATGTGATGAGATGATAAAATATATGGTAGTCCCTTTGGCTCAAATTTCTATAAAAATAATAAGGATGGATGTAGTAGTGGCTGATGTGCCTGCAAACTAATGCATGCTGCTATCAAGAACATGGGCACGAAAATCGACAGGTATAATGATTCAGATTATTTTCGGCATGAAATGAGAGCGGAGATATAATAGATAAATGTACAGATATATCTCAAATATCCAATAATATAACAAAAATATATCATATATGGAACCATAAACATAGAGATATAGTATAGACAATTTATATTAATGAGCGAAATGTACAAAACTATAGAAATACATAGTGAAAGATTCGCTAGAATGGTGGCAGCTTATCTCTAAGAAGAGATGTGATGGATACTCGCACTCACAAGAATATGATTGTTACAATGAGGATCCAAAGGAATTTTTAACATAAATAAAATACAAAACCCTAACCCCGGAATATGAAAATCCAACATTGTTTTGGACCCTGTTTTGGGTAGTTTGGTGTATCAACTTCCCGGGGGTGTAACTTTGGCATACGATCTATGTTTGGGGTGCATGATAGCTCGTTGGAAAGGTATCGACGAGGAGATTCATTTTGGGGGATTAATAAAATCCTTTGGCTATAATTGAGGTGAGTGATCATGAAAAAAAAATTTTTAGGCCCTCAAATTGACCTCGAAAGTTTAAGAACCGAAAAAATGCTAAAAATAGTAAGTTGCCAGAAAACTATTTTGAGTGAGTTGAAATAGGTGGATGGCCATCGATATCTAGCTAGATAAATCCTCCATCATTAGGAAGCAATGGTATCCATTTTGTTAAGTTCATAGAGGTGAGGGGGAAGCGTTTGCTAAGTTTGGACCTTGGTGAACTGCTTGCCTTGCTAGAGAATTTGTGTTGCTTGGTTTGTTGAAGACTATTACGAACATGTTGTTGGCAGGGTTTGACCTTTTTAACCAGTTGGGATAACTAATATAAATGTGTGCATAAGGAATATTTTCACTTTGTTGCAATCTTTTTGACCTGCTTCTATTGGATAGAAGGTTCTTGGACTGAGGCTGTAGTGGTTGCATTGTCCTTCTATTCACCTTTTGAATAGATTATGAAGAATATGAATTTTGTAGTATGAGATGAACCCCCAGATTAACAATGACACTATAGGGTCGAGACTCATAAATAGAATGGCACTTCCACATATATATTTGGCCCAAAAGAACATCACAAACATCCAACGGGGAACATCACATAATACGACATCCTTGAAGGGATATATTCCATATGACAATTGACACTAATGGATTACACGAAGATCTCCTCCCTAGAGAATCCACCCGATGTTGTATGGTTGTGGGTGTGGTGTTTTCGACAATCCCAATTGTTTGGGGACCTTTATTGAGATGAGGTTCTTATGTATGTCGCTATCAACAATAAAATGAAGTGGGGTCCCATTCACTCACATATGTGAATGAAAAAGTATCTCCCCCTGTTCAAAATCTATTGGTTCTTCTCTTTGATTTGTTGCAGTCACAAAAGTAGTAGTGGGGTCTGCGTCGATGATTTGTCGTCTACCGATATTTTCTGAATTAGATTTTGAATATTGGTTTGGCTCCTTATATTTTATCTTTCCCACCAATTAATGTTTTGAGTGAAATTCATTGATGTTGTTCTAGGGGATTTTCTGTAAATCGCACCATTTCC
>JASDQU010302138.1:577-13814 GCA_032191745.1 Picea mariana | reverse complement strand
ATGAGATAGAAACGCTCAAAGTCAAGCTGGAGCAAGCACACCTAGTGATCCGAGATGGTCGGACACAGGCGGGTCAGCAGAGGAATATGATCACAGAGCTGCAAGCTCAGTTAGAGGTAGCTGGAAGCAAGGTGATCGACGTCGAGGGGTTTAAATCCCGAGCGATCGATATTCGAAGCAGGATCTCTTCTGCACAACAGAGCCTACTAGACAAAGTGGGAGTGATTCGGGAAGATTGCCTGTTGATGCATCAGATTTTCGAGAATCTGATTGTCAGAGAAAGGAACGCAGAAGTTGCTCGGGTCGCCTTTCAAGAGGCGGTGATAGCTACAAATAACAGATTTTCGACAGGTTCTCCTGGACTCACCATCGCGGAACAGACTAGAGGTAACATTCTGTTAAAGGATTGGGAACATAATATTACCTTAAGCAAGGAACAGGCTCAAAAAGTAACCAATTCATTAGAAGAAGCTTTCAATGCTATAGATGGCGAACTGTTAGGGATGGAGAGTGGAGGTGGCTCCGAGACGTTAAGGCAAATGAATGTAAATAAGATCTCTCTCGATCTGAAAGAGAAAAATGATAGAGATTCGGTGGATATCTCTAAAATGGACATGGTAGACATGGCTCAAGTTGACAATCACTTAATTCAACCTAGCGCACAAATAGTGCCATTGACATCATTGATGCACAAATGGGGGAGAAGCTGCCACAGTTAGCCAGAGAATGCTATTTCGCCGAGGCTAGCTGTCAAGCAGAACCTTCGCCACTTGTATCCCAGTTTGTAGACAAATGTATCATATGCACCAAATCTACGCAAAGACAAAGACCTGGCGCCATTTGGAAATAGAGTATGAGAAAAGAGAGTGATTTCCCTCTTTTCAGTTGTAACTAAATTTGTGAAACCGTTGAGTTTCTAAACTGATTTTCCAAGTTGTATAAATAGACCACAAAAAGAAGAAGAAAGGGCTAGACCTTTTTTGTATCGATTGTAATAGAGTTTTACATTTGAAGAAGTTAATATACAAGCAATTTGAAGATTCTCGATTCCGTCCAGACTGTATTATCAAGTTTGCTTCTTTGTACCTCATGATTCATTTCATTCCACTCATTCATAACTGATGTGCTTTGTTATAATTTAGTACGACCACTACTATAACAAAAGATTTCTGGTTTTCTGCATTTGTTTATTGTCTTTCCTCTGCAACAACTATTAGCGGTTGTAAGACCAATTTACATTTTCAGCATTCTGCGTTTATCCTTCGCTATATCGGTTTTTTTCTCACTAATTTCTTCTTCTATTTATATGTGAGTTTTTCTATTTTACAGGAATCTTGCACTATATGCAGCTCAATGTGTTTCCCCCATTTCACAATTTATATTCAGATATAATACAGTTACGGGAAAGAGCCTTCAAATCGTTTTTTCCATTTGGTTCCGAAAACGTAAAATTCTCTTCTACTTCGACTCAATCCAGACAACACTTAATAAATCTTTAAACCCATTCATATTCTTAATTTTTCCTCATGATTGTCCCTACAGCGACACAACCTAATATTGAACCCGGATTGTCTAACCAAACACATATCGCCTTAAATCTTTTTGATACGATCCTTAAAACTGCCAATAACCGGGAAGAACTCGAGCGTTCATGGTCAGCCATTGAGCAAGATATAACTGCTCAAGAGCAATTGGAAGCTAAACGATGAGAACGTAGAAATCTGCCCTAGTTTCCTATACCGAAGGTGACATTATCCTCACATTCATCTTTCACATACTTTCGGATGCCTTGACATTGTACATTAAGCCTTAGTACAGACTCAGGAACAACACTCCCTATGACCAACTCTGAAATGTGATGGGGTGCATAGTCGTATAGCATCTGGTGTAGTGGTATTACCACGAAATGACAAATCTCATAGAATGAATCCTTGGCGTTTTCTTCCCAAATTTTGGAATGATATTCATGAATAGGCTCCGAGTAAGTCGGATTCCAACTCCAATTCATCAAATGGAAAGAAGTTGAGAAGCATATAGCATTCATGATGTATGCGGACATATAAAAGGCTATTGGTTGGCCTTTTGATCTTGCAGTCTGGTATTCCATAACCTCTCTCGCTATGTTATCGAATAAAATCTTATCCCAATTTAAGTTGTAACCTTCTACGGCCTCATGCAAAAGAGGTACCCATTCCACTGGAAAGTGGGTAGGACTTTTCTTACCAAAAAGCCTACATAACATCATCGCCACATAAACCATATACTCGTTTAAAGACATTGTGGCGTAAACATCATGTGTGTCGGCCCAGAATTTTGCTTCGTTTCTCCACCAGTATTTTATTATGTCAAGATACGTTTGGTCTGACTCAAAACATTCTTTCCTCTGAAACTCACTGACGAAATCTTTATTATAAATGTATTTGGGATAGGAAGACAATTTATACATTACTTGTATATGTTCTGGTCTGAAGGAGTCGATGACGACCCCTCGATTGTCCAGAATGCTCCTCATCTGCATGTTCGCTCGCTCTAAAGCCCAACTGATCATGTTGTTGTAAGTCAGGAGTCGCGGCCACGTAGCCACCTTGTGAAGTTCAGAATATGCTATATGCCGGAGTTTGTTTTCGGCATCATGGGGGAAGTTCTTAATTTCATAATCGAGAGTTTCGAAAATCTGCCTCCGGGATTTTATGGAATTGATGGCATGCGGTATTGTATCAGATACAACATCTCCGTATGGACTCTAGACCTCTGCAACTTCCTCGTTTTTCTTGGTGGCCTTCTTGGGCGCCATGGTGGTTATACTGGACCAGAAACCTGTTTACAGAGAAAAGTGTATAAAACTGGACAAATGTGACTCGCTACAGAGGTAAAGGTTAAGAATGAACTTCGACACTCTAGACCTTTATTTATCTCTAAATTTGTGTTGTAGCGAGCGTACTGATACCATTGATGAAAAATAAATGCTTTAATTTGAAAGATATGCTTAGAGATACGAATTCACGTCAAAAATATTTGCATTTACCCGTTATTAATATTGTCGTATATCGATGATTTCGAAACTAAAAACGCAAAAATCACTGCGTTCCTTAATTCCCGAAAAGAGAAAAGCAGCTTAGTCATCATTAATCATGTTTTGAAAACAGCTTAATCTTTTAATCTTAGGGTTTGTTTAAAGAAAACGCGATTTCGCATTTCGGAACTTCGAGGATCCTGTCGTCAGAGGATATGTCACAAGTAAACCCTAGATCGCGAAATTGCGATGGGATTAGCGAGGCGCTAATCATTTGTATTAAAAAACTTTAATCAATCATGATTAGTGGACAATTACTTTTTAATTTTTACTTTTCGGAAAATCGAGGGTCGGGAGTTCGAAGGAGAAGAGTTTGAAAACGCTTTAGCAGAGAGAAAACCGAATCATTAAAGACTAAGGGAGAGATAATTGTGTTTAGGGATTTGATTAATTACAAATTAAAGAGTGCTTTGTGGTAAACAACGGAAAGAGTAATGTTCATTTCTTCCCCCTTTTTACTTTATATTTCTTAATATTTTGAAATGGCTTCGGGATTTTGGCGCCGGGAAAAAGGGATAGTTGAAGATCACACCTCTAGAGGAACCGAATTTTGAAACCCGAAAAGGAACGGGTGATTCTGACTCCTTTCTATTTTGGACTAAGGGCGGCTCCATGGCTCAGGAAAAGATGAAGCTTCATTTTTAAAGGGTGGAAAAATTTAATCTTCGTGTCAACATTAGGCTCCATCTAGGGATCTCATCTCCTTGTGGAATGAGAAGAACATGTAGACCAGGTGCCTCCATTGGGTAATGGAGTCAAAGATTTGGCTCTGTGAGACAAATAAGGAGAAAAAACTGAACAAGATTAGGGTCTTAACGTCAACCTTGAAAACTCTACAAAAACAAAAATTCTCACTATCCCGAGCCAGGTTTTCAATAGATTTCTTATCCTAAAGCTGACCTCAAAATTGTGTAAGATAATCAAAACCCAATTAATCAATCTTATCAGGATTTTTGTGATTCTGTATGCATCAAGGCAAGTATTTACATTGTGTCTGATAAGGAGATCTTAGAAACCTATGATAGAATCCAGCTAAAAAGAAAAGAAATTACCAGAGTATCTTTTAACTCACGTATAACAACTTTTATCAGATATGAGGATATTGCTTCATTGTCAACGAGCCTGTTCAGTACCCCAGTGAAGTTATCTGACTTCCCACATTGAATTTCCTTTCACCACTTCATTTTTCGCAAGCATTTAAATGTTGAGATGAGGGCAATCAATAAGTACAAATTTTCTTTCTTCATCTCTTTGAACTAGATGGGGGCAATCAATATTGAATTTCCTTTCACCATCTGTCCGTATAAATTTTTATTTTTTTTAAATCTGAAGTGGGGGAAATCAATGAGTATGCAATACATTCGGGAAGATATATGTTTGAAAAAGGATCAAAGTCTGTAAACTCATTTAAATCACTCTGGGTCAATCTTCTCACCTGCCTTCAAAAATAAAGGGTTTCAGAGGACTTCTTAACGAAAACCTTTTGACCTTTAGTCTAGATAAATTCCTTGAGAAAAACCAATCAGTTATTCATGTTAGGATAACTAATAAGGTTAGGATTAACCTAGACATGTTTACGATCCAGCCAGAGTCAAAAAACGAAAAACACAACCTGCTCTCTTTCTTGAAAATATGTTCGAGAGTTTCCAATGACTGAAGCGAGACCCCTCCATTCTCAGGAAATTTCATTGATTAGACATCTATGATCAGGCGAGAAAAGGATTTACTATGGCCAAGGAGGAGGGTAAAGGGGTTTAGGCAATCTGTTGTACATATGGTTGTTCTTAGAGAAAGATTTATTTTTTTATTTTTTTAAACTGTACAATTTTCTTCTATACACGCATCCACATCATCATCTATAGATAATATACAATTACCTAAATCCTGATCAGCAATATATACATGATAATTGTTTGGGCTGAGAGGATCACTGACCGTAAATGCTAACCTAGTTTCCCTGTACAGCCACGTGAACTACCCCCCAAAAACTAGAATTGTTGCGTACGTCATATCAAGCTGAAGGGAACCTCCAAGTTTGGCACCCCAAGATCGGGACAAGAGCATGCCATATTTTGGGGGTATATCTGCGACAACTACATCCATTAAAACACTTTTTGAAGGTACTTGTGCAAGGTTTACAACTAAGTCCTTTATCATACCTATACACTTGACTTTTCTCGAATCGAAAGAATATAAATCTTTATAAGGCCTGGTGATTTCAAGGCCGAGTCTATCCGTGATTGCTTTAGGCATCACTTTGTGAGATGCCCCAGAATCTAACATGAAATTATGGAGCAGATGGTCAAGAATGGTCAAAGTAATGTAGAAAGGGGCAACAGTGTCTTTGGCACCTTAGAAGTGTGGGCCAAAAATTATGTTAGGTTTTTCATCCTCTAAGTTTATAACATCGACCTGACTTTCATTTTCCGAAAAATTAATCATTTTAGCAATTTGTTTTCGGTATATCGGGTTTTTAGCCAGTTCTACAAGAGGAATAGGAATTTTGATCTTATTGATTTCATTTTCTAGGTTGAAACTTCCAATGGTTTTGTCGATTTCCATGTTTTGAACCTCCGACCATTTCTTTTCAGTTTTCCTTGGTTGAGGGGCCTTTGTTTTAGTAACAGGGGTATCTAGTTTTTGCATGCTCAAGGGTGGCGTTTCCGCTGTCTTTGTTTTAATAAACTAGATGTTAGCGGCCTTAGTCCCTTCAGTCTATTTCTCAGTGCTTTTTGAAACTGGTTCGTCAATTTCAAACCTCGACAGTATTTTTTTAACTGGAATGGTTGCGGAAACCCTGTTTCTAGGTCTCAGGTTGTATTTTTGGTGAAGTTTGACCATTATCCCATCCGCTATTCCCTGATAGGTCAAATCTTCTGAAACACTATCGTTCTTGCTACTCTTGGTCCCATACTCTGTAGTCAAATACTTTTCATAATCGTGTCTTGTTATGTAAGGTTGTAGGCAGTCACCAAGATTGTTCATATCCTCTTCTAACTCCTCGAAATCCTCCAAGTCTTGTCCTCCCACAAAGTTTTCACTTTTAAAAGGAGTTTGGATCTTTTGATCTTCATTCTTAATTTTTTTTTGGTGGTTTTGAGGGTTAGGGTTCTTTCTGAACTCCTTTCTAGGGTAATGTTCATTCTTAGCTTGTTCTAGTTCCATTCTCGATATTTTGTTTGACAGTTCTTTGATGATTCTAGCCATATTGTCCATTTTATTTTCTGAAGATCTTCCTAATCCAGAGGGTGCTCCTTGCTCCTTGTATCTCTTGATTTCTTTGTTTCCCGTATCGAATTTAGCTTTTAGCTTTCCTGATGAAATCATATTAGATTCGATTTCGAGGGCATCATCTTGCATCTTGGTAAGATCTACTGATCTTCTCTCCCTTAATAACAAGGCGAAGTCGAGGTCAAAATCTCCAGCGAAAGTCACTTTCGCTGCAGGTTGTGAGGGCTTGACCTCGGTTGGGATCTTATTGTACAATTTGTTAAACCGTTGTGTAAACTTGAGGACCGATTCAGAGTTTTTCTTTCGAAGAGCTCCAAATTCGGTCAGATAATAAATATCGTCTTTCCATTCACCCCATTGTCTGATAAAAGCGTTTTCAAGTTCATCATATGACGATATAGATCTGGCAACTAGGCCTCGAAACCAGGTTCTTACTTTCCCTTCAAAAGTTTGAACCAAGAGTCTGGAGTAAACATCTTCATGTTCCAATCCAAGAATGGCAGCGAATTGATCGAAAAAATTTATGTGTTCGGTTTTTGTTAAGTCTCCTTCTCCCATGAACTTAGGCAGGTTTTTCAAGTAATTTTCTGGTAAATCATGGAGAGGGACCGGTAGAACCAGAGGGGAGTATCTTGCAGCAACTTTTGCAAATATCCGAAGAGGTGATGCTTGGCCGCCCACTCCTCCTCCTTGACCACCCGCGGCAGCACCTCCAGCCCCACCTCCTCCGGCCGCGGACATTGTGGAGTTAACGGTTAAAGTCTGGGGGTTGTAAGGATAGGTTTCAAGAAACTGATTATCGAAGGGGAAGAAACTTGAGAAAGAAGAGCTTGGGGAAGGTGGATTGGTTCCTTTAGAACCACAGGGTGAGAATACAGGAGAATCAACAGAAGTTGAGTCAAGATATATAGGATAATTGTTTGAGTTTTGAGATGTAGGAAACCGAACTTCGAGAAGGGAGGGAGAATGAGTCGCTACAGGAAGTGAGGCAGCTCTTCATTTTCTATCGATGTGGGAAAAGGCTGAGAAAGCCTCGGTCTCAAAGACCGAAAGAACCAGATCTGGTTCAGGGGGTGTGACTTTATCAACAGGGTATTTCCCATAAAAGGGTGGAATACTTGATTCACCGTGTTGATCTTCTGAGTCAGACTATGTAAACTTAGGTCGAAATTTTTTATTTGTGGATGAGACAGTCTGGCGGAAGTATCTTCTTGATTTTAGAATTTTTTCGGGGTCCGAAAAAGGTGAAATCTGTTTGTTGTCTGGATTCTTTCTGGTGTTTTTTTGGTTAAGAGCCAGCTTAAACAATGTGGAGTCGCCAAGTGAAAGACAAAGGTAGCCTTAGAAGGTTTTCAAACTTTGTTCACTATCAAAGAACGAAAGTGTCAATGTCGTTCTCCCTGGGAAAAAACTTTGTTTCTCCGTTCCCTGGCAACGACGCCAAAAAGATGTTGTTCATAAGTTTATACTTTAAGGCTTTAAAGTATACTGTCAAGGCATCTAAAAAAATAGAGGGAGCTAAGAATAGAAAAAAGACTGATAAAAAGGTAAAGGCTATTGTCAGTTTCTCAACTTTCTTTGTCGAAATTCCCAGTTTTCCTGGATACCGATATCTGTCTCAATTACTGCCCATGAACGTTCTAAGTCAACCCGGTTATTTGTTGTTTGTAAAATAGTGTTAAATAAATTTAGAGCAATGCTGGTTTGATCCGAGAGACCGGGCTCGATGTTAGGCTACCTTGCAACTGGTAATGTCATGAAGGAGGAAAGTAAAGGAGGATAAAGTTATGTGTTTTCTTTTTACGCTGGTTATCTCTATTCCACAATGTAACGAGAATTATGTCAAAACACAAATAAATAGTATGACCAAATTGTAGGCCTTTTCTTGTATCTGAGTTAAATTTTAAAGAAAAGAAACATGCATGATATAGAGAAAAACATAAAGCTATTAGCAAAGTGAGGCATCAATTTCAGAGGAATCTCACATTGTAACAGAAGACTATGAAATGAGAAAAATATTAATGAAGCATATGATGTTGAAATCTAAGCATCTACAGGTCTTGTATCTGTTGATAACGAATACAGAGGAAAAACTGTAAATGATTTGAAATAACAAGAATAATAATTCCCACAGTAGAGGTTGTACTAAATTGTAGCTAAGCATTCATCAATTAAACATATATAAGAAAGATGAGATGACAGGGAAACAGATAACTCAGAAGTGACGAGATCTAGAATCTTCAATGTCCATTTCTATTAATTTAGAGTCTCTTCAAAATTACTTCGTCAAAAATGTTTTTTCAGAGAGATCAAAAAGCCTTGTTTTAGTCTTCGTTCCCTGTATTTATACAAGGTCGTCCATACTTGATGGTTAACAATCTCCTACTTTCTAGGAGAAAAATTTACAAAACTGCAACCTTAATCGTTGCACGATTAAATTTTGTTTATCTATCATTCCAACAGTATGAGTTTCCAAACGATACTTCATTTCTTATTCGAAGTCTCTCCCTCCTTTGATGCTACACATTCAATACATTTCTCCAGAAAATGGACAAAGTTTCTAGGAGGTGTTGGAAGATCTTTAGTCTTAAACAGATAAAACTTTCTTTGTACCTTTGGGAACCGGTCTTCAAAACCTTGGTCGTAAAACTTGATCACTTGCAATTTTAAATTGGGCTGTACCAACCATTTGTTTATTAGGTTGGCATCGATTTCCTTCAATTGTAAAATTCAATCTGAATCTTATTCAAACCTTCTTTGCAGTCCAACTGTCGTTTTTCAATGTTTATCTGCCCTAGTGACTCGAAGTAGTCATTTTTTTCAATGCCTAATGCTTGCTTATCCAAAGAATCGAATATTCCTCACAATCATCTTTGATTTCTTTGACTATCTTCTTGCTCTCAGATATATTTGTTTCCCATACCTTGAGCATGATGTCTCCTTTTATTTGTTCCACGACAAAGAGCTTTAGATTTTTCGTCACCTCTTTATTCCTTGAACATGCAACCGCTTTCTAGAAAGTGTTCCTTGTTGCTTTGGCTTCCTTTTCTAGTAAAATAATGTTATCAAGAGATTTGCTTACCTCTTGAAAGTAATTATGGATGATCCCTATTTTGGAGATCAGTCTCTGTTGCTCGGCTTCTATCTCTGTATGTGTTTCCAGTGAGAGGGTCTGGAAATACTTTAAATCTATAACCCGGCCTTCCATCAAATTTAACTTAGCCTATAACTGTTCTGCATGCTCCTTTTGCTCAGCAACCTGCACCTAACTTGCTTGTATCCTCTGGTTCATTTCGTTCAGGCTTGATTTGAGTGATTGAATTTCTAGCCTTTGAACAACCCTGGTCTGCTCCAAGATTTTACTCACCTCTTCTCTAATGTTCTTCTCAGCATTCTTTAACTGATCTTGTAATTGAGCTATCATGTTATTACTCTACATTATCCTCATTCTCATGTTTCCCACAATAAAAAAGTTTTTTTTTGCCATGGATCCCATGGAACCTGCTATCTCTATAGCGAAATCATCCTCCTCCAAATTCTGTCCATCTAGAAAGACTTTATGTTTTTTTACCATACCCCCCTCCTTCATATACATCTCTTGTTTCGGGACAACCTTCCTCTTTCTGCTGAAAAAATAATCAGAAGGAGGAATCTCATCTATGGAGATAGAAGTGAGGTCATCAACAAATATGGCTCCCATCTGTGGGAATCCAAAGGCGGACTGTAAGGGGGTTAAGGAAGCTATGGGACTTCCTAGCTTTGTATATCCTTTCCCTTCTATTGCCTTAGGCATATTGACATCAATAGCAGGTGATGAAGGGGGAGTGAGCTTACTGGACTCGAGAGGTATCCCGGACCTCCTCTCTGCTTCTGTCTCTGGTTTTTTCTTCTGTAAGGCCTCTTTATTTTGTGGGGGCCTTTCAGTATCCTGTGGGACTTTTTTCGAGATTTCCCTTCTCTTGTGATTCCTGTTCCAAGCCTGGGGGAGTATTTTCTTGTTCCTGGGGAAGGATGATTGCTTCTCCTTGCAGTACTTTGGGCAGACCACTCCGTCTATGCTCCTGAAAGGTCCGAAAACTAGCTTACAAGTCGGACGGCAATGTCTGTACTCATTCTAACACCTCTTTATAAGTCTTAGTCCCTTTGAACATGTCATCCCAAGGGGACTTCTCATGTTCATATGCTTTCATATTGCAGTGGGCCATGTGTTTCCCCACTAACTGGTAAGGATCGTGCTTCCTGTGCTCGAGGTCTACCAATTTGACCTCCTCCAATGCTGTCGCTTCAACCTTGGAATGACCCAAGTTGAGAAGTGAAAATTTTCCAATTTGAACGGGAAAAAAAGGCCAAGATTTCTTTTGAGTTGTCTTTAATTCTATCTCGATTCCACCCGTTACTATTTGATAAGCTACCTCCCTGCACACTAGTCTGTCAGGGAGGAATTTTGGGAGCGCATGTGGAGGAATCGAACATCCAAAAACTTTGATGTAGGAGAAATTATCCTCTATAAACCAATCAGCAATTGCCCGAAGGCTCCCTATGACCAACTCTGAAATGTGGGGGGGGTGCACAGTCGTATAGCATCTGGTGTAGTGGTATTACCACGAAATGACAAATCTCATAGAATGAATCCTTGGCATTTTCTTCCTAAAGTTTAGAATGATATTCATGTATAGGCTCCGGGTAAGTCGGATTCCAACTTCAATTCATCAAAGGGAAAGGAGTTGAGAAGCATATAGAATCCATGATGTATTAGGACATATAAAAGGTTGTTGGTTGGCCTTTTGATCTTGCAGTCTGGTATTCATAACCTCTCTCGCTATGTTATCGGATAAAATCTTATCCCAATTTAAGTTGTAACCTTCTGCGGCCTCATGCAAAAGAGGTACCCATTCCACTGGAAAGTGGGTAGGACTTTTCTTACCAAAAATCCTACATAACATCATCACCACATAAACCATATACTCGTTTAAAGACGTTGTGGCGTAAACACCATGTGTGTCGGCCCTGAATTTTGCTTCGTTTCTCCACCAGTCTTTTATTATGTTAGGATACATTTGGTCTGACTCAAAACATTCTTTCCTCTGAAACTCACTGATGAAATCTTTATTATAAATGTATCTGGGATAGGAAGATAGTTTACACATTACTTGTATATGTTATGGTCTGAAGGAGCCGATGACAACCCCTCGGCTGTCCAGAATGCTCCTCGTCTGCACGTCCGCTCGCTCTAAATCCCAACTGATCATGTCGTTGTAAGTTAGGAGTCGTGGTTGCGTAGCCACCTTGTGAAGTTCAGACTCCACTATATCTCGGAGTTTGTTGTCGGCATCATGGGGGAAGTTCTTAATTTCATAATCGAGAGTTTCGAAAATCTGCCTCCATGATTTTATGGAATCGATGGCATGTGGTATTGTATCAGATACAACATCTCCGTCTAGACTCGAGACCTCTGCAACTTCCTCATTTTTCTTGGTGGCCTTCTTGGGCACCATGGTGGTTATACTAGACCAGAAACTTGTTTACAGAGAAAAGTGTATAAAGCTAGACAAATGTGACTTGCTACAGAGATAAAGGTTAAGAATGAACTTCGACACATAGGATCTTTATTAATCTCTAAATTTGTGTTGTAGTGAGCGTACTGATACCATTGATAAAAAATAAATGCTTTAATTTGAAAGATATGCTTAGAGATACGAATTCACGTCAAAAATATTTGCATTTACCCGTTATTAATACTGTCGTACATAGGCAATTTCGAAACTGAAAACCCGAAAATCATTGTCTTCCTTAATTCCCGAAAAGCAAAAAGCAGCTTAGTCATCATTAATCATGTTTTGAAAACAACTTAATCTTTTAATCTTAGGTTTTGTTTAAAGAAAATGTGATTTCACATTTCGGAACTTCGGGGATCCTGCCATCAGGGGATATGTCACAAGTAAACCCTGGATCGTGAAATTGCGATGGGATTAGCGAGGTACTAATCATTCATATTAAAAAACTTTAATTAATCATGATTAGTGGACAATTACTTTTTAATTTTTACTTTTCAGAAAATCGAGGACCGGGATTTCGAAGGAGAAGAGTTTGAAAACGCTTTAGCTGAGAGAAAATCGAATCGCGAAAGACTAAGGGAGAGATAATTTTGTTTAGGGATTTGATTAATTACAAATTAAAGAGTGCTTTGTGGTAAACAACAGAAAAATTAATGTTCATTTCTTCTCCCTTTTTACTTTATATTTCTTAATATTTTGAATTGGCTTCGGGATTTTAGCGCCGGGAAAAAGGGATAGTTGAAAATCACACTTTGAGAGGAAACGAATTTTGAAACCCGAAAAGGAACGGGTGATTCTGACTCCTTTCTATTTTGGACTAAGGGAAGCTCCATGGCTTAGGTAAAGATGAAGCTTCATTTTTAAAGGGTGGAAAAATTTAATCTTCGTGTCAACACTTTCCTCATTGAACCCTAAGATGTCATCTTAGTTGTTCAAAAGATTGACCTGAGAAATGGAATTGCTCAACCTGAGATTTTCTTCAATCCGGAAAGCAACATCTTGTACTTCCTCGAGGTTTGTAGGAAATCAGTTCTTGAGGGTAAACTGGACTTCTGTTAAGAACCAAAGACTGAATACAAAATCACCACAACAGATATACAAGAACAATATGCAAAATCTCTTTTATTATTATCAAACCCTTAGGGTAGGGAAACACCATATAATGGATCCTATTATGGAAGGGATCCTCTCATGTTCACTTGTCTCTTCGACGGGGCTTCCTCCTAATGAGCTACCGCTCCACAATACAATAATTATCTTCATGTCTCATTACATTGCTTGAACCCCTTTATATAGTGCTACCATCACCTAAGAACATTCTAGAGGAGGAATCTTATAGAAGTAGAACTTTCTAAGAAGTCATCTTATATTTATTATA
>JASDQU010302134.1:3216-13821 GCA_032191745.1 Picea mariana | reverse complement strand
AGTGGATTTTTCATCATAGAGCTTTTAAGGAAATGAGGAAGAAAAGGAGAATACTAGTCTAAGGGAAGAACTGAAGACCTAAAAAGAGTTGTCAGACTTTAGTGGAATAGAATTGTTCAACCCCTTTGGGAGCCTCAGACAAAGCTGCAAATTAGACAATAGCAAAATAGGGTGGATCTAAATCTTTGACTGAACAGGTGAAGAAAATGAAAACTTTATACCTTTTTCCCTGAAAAGGAAGCATGTTAAGAGCCTGGACAAGAAATCACTGCAGTATAATTAGAGGAATGGAAAACCCAAACTAGAAAAATCTAAGAATCCAAAAAATCTAGAAAAAGGGAGCTAAATCCGGTTTGGTTAAGAATACGGTTGAGTCCCAACTTCCGATAGCAACTTTCAACTGTTCTTAAAAACATTTTAGTGAATTTGTCTCTGTTGTTTATGTATATTGGTCGTATGATGTATATCTACAGTAAGCATGAACCTATGGGTCATGCTTCTCTGGAATAACTCAGTATTTGTAAATTCATACTTCTACATTTGTAATGCTAATAAAATTAGGTTTCGATCAAAATAACGATTTCTTCATCGGGTCTTTTTTTTATTGTTCTAAGATATACAGAAACTGTACTTGGCAGTATTGCAAACATGTTTTATTAGAAGCAATGCATTTTTTTGGAACGATATTTAGGTTAAGAACTGACCCTAGTTCATTATCAATTAGTGGCCTTATGAAGAACAAATCGATAGGTCTATGAAGGAAGATATGAAAAGACAAAAGTTCCCTGTTACAATTCAACAAACAAATAGACCTCTTGTAGTTATAACTGGATAATGGTGATTCTTTCTGCAATGTAGTCTGATTTCTAGAGACCATATTGCTAACCTTTCTCTTCACTGAATCTGAGAAGCTAGGAGAAAAATTGCACCCTCCACTACCCCTATGTTTTGGAGTTCTGGACCAATAACAAGAGCATAACAACCAATATTGACTCTCTTCGCTTTGGCTTCTGCTACTTCCAATAAACCTAACATCCAGTTCCAGCATCCAGATGGGTCATCAATATGTGAATCTCTAGTGCTACTGCTTGATTTATTGAGATTATACATAACATTTTGTCAATCTAAATCGCAGCAACAGATGAATGACCCGATGAAATTGCCAAAGCTAATTTCAATGCACCATTAAACTATCCAAATTAATGGAAACAGAAACGGTCGGCTCTGCAATGCTGTGCAAGTACTTGGAGCTGGCTCCCATTCCATGTAAATGAGCAGAGTGAAGTTTTACATTAACATAACAGAATTAGCTTCAACTTTCAACTGACTGGACTAGCTCTACTCAAAAGATTAGCCTTATCCGAGTTACACCCTCTGTCTGTCTGAAGTAACAACCTTGACCTTTACTTGGGGCTTGTCAACACTTTACTTTCTGGTCAATGATGGTAGCAGATCAAGCCATCCCATGACCCAATAACACTAGGATTACGATCACCATTTCTTTTGTAAGACCATGTTGATGCAGGTGTGTATGAGTCTTCCTTTTGTCTAATGGTATCTCTTGAAAGGTTCAAACAATGAGACCTTTTGTTATCCTTGTCATTCTGCTGACGAAATCTCCATGCATCTCTAGTCAGTAGCGGTGATCTTGAATGGGAATTGCAGTCTAAGCTTGATGTTAGTCTATTCACCCCAGAAGAGCTCTCATCATCTTCATTACATATATCTAGTTCATTGAAGCGCTCCTCCTCCTCTAGTGAAAGCTGTGATAGTGCATGTACATAAGTATGGATTTGATGATTCTCTTTGGCACTTTTCTTTGTTACAGAGGACTCTCCAATCCCTTGATGTCTTCTTAAGTACCCTATCCCTTCTCCCCTATTTAAACATCAATGATCATCGTCTTCTCATCTCCACAAGTTTCTGCATATCTGCAGTCTTCTCCGTCGGGAGTTTCCAAATAATTGCTAGCCCCTCTCGATGTCTCTACATTCCCATCATTTCCCATTCCAGTGAGATTCATATCCTGTACATTAAGCATTAGTTCTTCATGTGTGTCCCAACTTTGATTTCTCCAATTATGAAGTAACCCCCTTTCTCCATTACTGATATCACCTCCTCTCAAGGAAGTAGGAAGATTCTCAGAACTGGCATCCTTTTTGAAACCATTTCTCCCTTCTACAGACTCTCTCTCACAATTCCCGTTACCATAATTCCAATCAGAATTAGCAACAGACTTACCAGTTATTGGAGATTTCCAGAAAGAAGAAGTCCCTGGATCCCACAAACACCGAGCTCTTTTAAGCGCAATGAGCTCCTTTTGAATGTGGAGTTCCCCTGCTGGATGATGATGCCCCCCAACCTCGAACATTATTATCCTGCTATTCTCCTACACAAGAGCATAGCAACCAATCTTGACTCTCTTCGCTTTGGCTTCTGCTACTTCCAATAAACCTAACATCCACTTTCAGCATCTAGATGGGTCATCAATCTGCGAATCTCCAGTGCTACTACTTGATTTATTGAGATTATACAGAACATTTTGTCAATCTAAATCGCAGCAACAGATGAATGACTTGATGCAATTGTGATCAAAATCTAGACCAGGGGTCTAAATTTTGCTCAAATTTCAAAGTGCTCGGAATGCGACAAAAATAGTGCCATTGCATCCGTCTCGTCTTCCTGATTCCGGCAGTATATTTACTTTCTCAAACAGAGTCCGTATGGAGAAGATATCATGATCTGTTCGCTAAGCCAAACAGGCAAAAAATTGGTGCTGACTGTACTTGTCCGTACAGTCCGTACGGTCTGACGTGGCAGGGCCGTACAGACCGTACGATGATGACGTGGTAGTTGTTTATTGGTTGTTCGTTGGCGAGTCGAGTGTTGACACGTGTCTGATTGGTGGCAAATGATCGGAGGACACGTGGCCCAATCCCTGGGCGCCACGTGTCCCCCCTATTGTTTGGTTTATAATGTTATATAAAATGTAATAGGAGTCCACAGGGTTCGACCCCGAGACCTCCCCCCACTATGTAAACCTTTATATAACCGTCCGACTAATGCGCCCATGACATGTGACTTAACATGTAATCAAACACATATGTTATAAAGTTGTTTCAATGCATGAATGGGCGGGGGTTGGGCCGGGGCTTAGCCCCGGCCCATGGTTATTTGAAATGTTATGTGACCATGTTGTAAAGCCCAATGAATGGCGCGGGTATATAACCATAGTTTGTATATTGTATTATGTCCACATATATATACCGTTGTGTATAAGCGCGGGGTTGAAACATAACCCGTGGGTTTTTGTATATAACCAATGGTATACCATGCGTGGGAGTTCCAACGGTTATGGCAGTTTAACCACTTTTATCAACGCGCGAGGTCATATGCACCATATGCCTAGGTGCTTGACGGTTAGGGGCTGGAGGCGCCCTAACCATCCTACGGTTTGCACCGTTGGCGTGGTTGCGCCTGGTGCTGGGTTTTAACGCGTTTTGGGAGCGTGTTCTTGGTTCAAGCACACAGGGGTGCATTTTGGCGAACCAGTTTCAGCAAGGTTGAAGGAGGAAAATGGAGGAGGCCTAGCTTCTTCATCTTTTGGCGATTGAGGTGTTGTAAAAGCCCAGCTAGGGGTTTTTGGACGTGCTGAATCCATTGGCACTATTTTCAAGGCCATTTGAAGACTTCTTCTGCAAGTTTTTCACCATTGAAGTTTTAGCAAGCTCCAGGGAGCTTGAAGCCCTCATTGATTGAGGACATGGTTTGGTGAGCCTATGTTTGTTTTCTGTGATTGAATAATAATTTTTGGCAAAAACACCTGTNTCAAGGCCATTTGAAGACTTCTTCTGCAAGTTTTTCACCATTGAAGTTTTAGCAAGCTCCAGGGAGCTTGAAGCCCTCATTGATTGAGGACATGGTTTGGTGAGCCTATGTTTGTTTTCTGTGATTGAATAATAATTTTTGGCTAATTGATATGCTCTGAACACATTGGGACAGGTTTCAGAGGCTGTTGAGGACTTTTACAGGTGTTTTTGCCAAAGAGAAGCTCAGGGAAGCTTATGGCCACATGTAGAAGAGGTCATGCCCGAATGAGCCATGATCCGTTTTCAGAGTTCTATTAGTCATTTTTGGGGTTTTTATGTGTTTTGATTTCAATGGTACAGTCTGTTTTTCCATTAGAGTTGAGCAGTAGCTTGTAAAATAACTTTTGACAAATTAATCTCAGAGAGCCAAGTCCATTGATGGAGGCTCAAGGAGATGTAGCTTGGAGGGGGGTGAAGTCCTTTATCAGCTTGTTTTTGTTGTGAGTTTGATGGTTTATTTGCTGCAAGTTGTGTTGCTATGTATGTGTTTAAAGTACATATTTAACCATCTAAAGGAACAATTCCTCACACATAAACATTTACAAAAAGTTGTATGAACTTAACACATAATTTATCTTGCATATTTTAAACACATGAAGCAAGGTCCTGTAAAGTTTATTTTAATGAAGTAGCGGGTGCTTGCATAGCATAACAAGTCAGCCTTCTATTTTCAGATCAGGTTGTATCAGAGCATAGTTTGTTTTGCTCATGTGTTTGCCATTGATAGCTTGAGATTTAGCTATTGGTTTTTGTGCAAGTTTTGTGTTGAAGTTTGATATCTTGCAAAGATGGAGGAAGCTTCAAGCATTGATAGTTCTCATACATTTTCATTATCTAAAGTGTTGGTCACTATAATTGCTTGATTGATTCAAACAACCAAGTGAAACATAAATTATCAACCCAGGGAAGTCTTTTATTTCAAAGATAACCGTGCACTATATATGCTCAATTCCAAAAGCAACTTACAGTTGTAGTAAAAGAAACTATACTAATCACACTTGCTTGAATATACTGAATTTATGAATTCAATCACAGGAAAGCAACCTACCTATTGCATATCTTAAAGATTAAATTAAAGAATCCTGGATTACATTTTAAAATGACATTGCAACAGGAAATAACAACTATTCTGTAACCAGAGAACATGACCCTTATTCTCAAACAGAGACTTCAGTACTTTGTTTCTGATTAACACTCTTTCATGAAAATAGTAATGCAAAAAAAGCTTAACTCTATCTAGCAGAGAACAAGGCTGTCTAGTTCCTTCCTTTCTAAGCTGGAGCCTTAGGCCCTATTTCTATTTTAGCATACTTGTGGAATTAAATGAAATCTACAGAAGACAAGGTGTTCTGATTCCTTCATGTCTGAGCAGGAACCTTTAACCAAATCTCTGGCTAGCACACTTGCAGAATTAAATGAAATCTACAGAAGACAAGGTGTTCTGATTCCTTCCTGTCTGAGCAGGAACCTTTAACCAAATCCCTGGTTAGCACACTTGCAGAATTAAATGAAATCTATAGAAGACAAGGTGTTCTGATTCCTTCCTGTCTAAGAAGGAACCCTTAACCAAGTTTCTGTCTAGCACACGAAAATCATCACACAAGATTGCTGATAAAAATAATTACGAATTTCATTCAATAAACTAAGACAGAGTTCAGTAGTGTTTTAGCAAAGCAGAATTCATTAACAGTAGTGTTTCATCAAACCAAAGCTAATCAAATCATAACAGAGATTGAATTAACACACTTCTAAAACTAACGGGTGAATCTTGTGATGAAGGTGGGCCCTCCCTTCTCACAAGATTCCCCTGAAATGAGAAATATTAGAGACGGATGCTCAAAACAGTTTTCTATTCATCTGTCAAAATATCATATTACAGTCTGAGAAAAATGAAGTGCGTCCTTCTCTCTGAAGCGTTTCAATACATAAAAACTTGGTTATCTTCGAATGATGATTTTCTCTTTATTAAAGAGAGAACCCCTTCGATACAATTGATCAAAGATTACAATGCATATCTGAGTCTTATCTTTAGTTAGATTTACTTTCCAAACTAGACTCGGATGTCCTAGTCTTGTGCAACCAGATGCTATTACAGGAGCTGAGTAAGGCATTGCTGTTACGGTTGGTGTAACGACTTCTTCTCGTTGCTACTGATGCTGTTTCAGCATCACAATTCACGGGTTGTTTCAGCCACGTGAATTGCGCTCTTGACTGTGTCGACATTCTAATGTGGGAGCGACGGTTTGACTGCTGTTGACCTCTGACTGTAACGACTTCCTTGTGTTTCAGCATCATTGGTCCTGGAATCCTCTTTCAACATCTGCAGCTCTGGACTGTGTAACAGCTCTGTGTTTCAGCATCTGCGACTTCGGACTGTGTAGTAGCTCTGTGTTTCGACATCTGTGACCTCGGACTGTACAACAGCTCTGTGTTTCAGCATCAGTTCTGTGTTTCAGCAACGGCCTTAGATGCCAATCTGCAGTTTTGAACACTTATGCATTTCTAATCAATGGTCAAGTATGAGAGTGATGTAAAATATTATGCAAAACAGATTAAACGTATAGTAATGAGAAAGGACGTTGTATACCTTTGGGATGATCAGATAAAGTGATAGTATGAGTTCAAATATAGGTGATCAAGAGTATAATAGTGGAAAAAAGTATAGGCAAAAAGGTACATTGCGTGGTCCTAACATCCCCCCCAACTCAAGGTGTTGCATGTCCTCAGGCAACTCACTCTGAATCAGAGGCTTGATACCGACTTTGATCATGTAAGTTACTTAAGCTGTAACTCTGGGAGGTACTGTCCATTGGCGTTCTGAACCCTTGCACCTGCTGCAATCTTTGCCATGCTGCTGTTTCTGCCTTCTTAGGCAACATATAACTGACTTGATACCTTTCTATTGGCAACCAGAGAATGGGAAAATAAAACTTGTACCCAATCCAGTTTTCAGCACAATGTCTAACACACTGGATGTAGTTGGGTATCCTGGAAATTGCTACTTCCAAATTGGCAGGACCAAAAGGATTGTGCTGTTGTCTCTTCTCTATGGATTGCTGCCAAAACAGGTTATTGGCCTGGATGGCAGGAATCTCTATAGATCTGATGATGTGTTCACAATCCTGGAGCACTTCTGATTGTAGCTGTTGAACATGTTTAGTGACTCCTGGTTTCTTTAAGAACTCATAATATTCCCTGACAAAGGTGGCTGCCTTCTGAGGTTCTGGTCTAATCCAGAGGAAGCGATTTTCTTCATTGTGTTGGGCAGCCAAAAAGTCATCTTGCCAAATGATTTGATTGAGGAGAAAGGAGGTAAATGCTCGAATTTGAATGTCCCCAACAAGAAGTTGGAGATTCAACAACCTATTTTCTGGAATAGCCTCATTATGAAAGTATGCCTCACAGAGGAGGTGCTGATCCCTGGTAGAGGCAGCTACAAAAGTTTTGATAAAATCTGCTGACTGTATGAATGCATGGGGTTTACCTTCTAGAATGGATTTGATCTGAAAGAATGTGAGTCTCTCCATTAGGAATAAGGAATAGTTGCAAGAAGGATTCCTTGTGGCCAGAAGCTTCTGCACCAAATCAAAGACCAGGACCAATCTGCCCTTCAATTATTTGTTCTTCTTCTTAAGCTCACGAGCTTCCTCACGTGTCTGCTCTAGAGATTCCCAATTTGAGAAGGTCTGATTGATCCAGATTTGTTTGTGCACTAGCAGGTTTTTGGCTTGTGTTTCAGCATACTCTTTCTTCCTTTTTTGTATTTCGGCCTGCTCATCCCATAGCTGGGAAGTCTGAGTTTCAGCATGGGAAGTAGTGGGATGAGGCAACGTTTGAGTAGATTGTTCCCTGGAAGTGGAGAGATTGATCAGGTTGGGAGGTGTAAATTCCTCCATGGGCGCGGTCTATACAGCCTTGTTGAAAAAGGTGGGGGCTTCTTTTGTTGCAATGAAGGGCTCAGTCTTCAGCTTGGGAGGGCCTGCTGGTTCTTGTGTTGCAGCAGGTTCAGTTTTGAGCTTAGAAGGGCCTGCTGGTTCTTGTGTTGCAGCAGGTTCTTTCTTGGCTACAAAAGGTGATGGAATAGGGGCTGCTCCTGGCACTGGGACCTGGATTACCTTATAGCCTGCTTGGTGGAAAATGTCTCCACATTGGCAACACATATATTCTTTACACAAGCTCTCTGTAGTCTGCTTGGACAAGATTGCTGTTCGTTCTAAGGTGTACCGATTTAATTATTTTTCATATGCCTCCTTTGCCTTGGCTAATTCTTGCTGATATGCTTCCAATTGAGACTTTAAAAACTCGTTTTCTTCCAAGACATCGGCCATTGTTGGTTTGGATTTAGAGATGACTGGTTCTTGTGTTGCAGTCATTGTCTCCTTAGCTGGTTCTTGTGGAGCAGCTACGGAAATGGCAACTGATGCTTGTGTTTCAGCCTCTTCGTGGAAGAAGAGTAGTGTTTCAGCACCTTCGACCTTTGATTCCTGCATCTCCATGTCGATGTCAGCGGCTGGTTCTTGTGTTTCAGCCGGAGCACCTGGGGTCTCTAAGTCCTGTATATCAATTTCTGTGTCAGTGGCTGGTTCTTGTGTTTCAGCCACTACATTTGAAACGAATGATGTCTGGGCATCTGGTTCCTGGAACTTTATGTCAATATCGGCGACCGGTTCTTGTGTTTCAACCACTTTATATGATACAGATGGTGTTTCAGTCTCCTGGGCCTGTGATTCTTGTAATTCAATTTCGAGGTCAGTGGCTGGTTCTTGTGTTTCAACCACTTTATTTGAAACGAATGATGTCTGGGCGTCTGGTTCCTGTAACTTCATATCAGTGGCTGGTTCTTATGTTTCAGCCACAGAGTGAGTAGCTGGTTCTTGTGTTGCAGCTACTTTCTTTGAGGCAGATGGTGTTACAGTATCCCGGGCATCTGGTTCTTGTGTTGCAGTGCCCGTGGCTGGAATAGGCAAAGATCCCGAGGTTGGAAAAGTTGGAGGTGGACGGGGTGTTAGTCGAATTGGTGGGGGATCTAGGGTAGTGGTCATAAAGGGTTGGATCTTTTGCCTTCCTACAATACTGTACCATATTTTTCAAATAGCCCAGTAAATAATACAGAATGTTGACCCGTCTGTTATGCCCTAAATGAGAAAGCAGAAGGATTTCGTGCTGATACACTACCTGATATCATCCTTCGCAGGTCAGGTAACGCTTGATGAATCTCACGACTCCCGACCATGGAGGTGGTAGTGAACTGAGCTGAACGCCTCTGCCCTTCAATACAATTCTTTCCTCAGGCAGGAAGAAGCTCTGCTGGACATCCCTGATGATATGCTTTCGACTGAACATTCGAGTGCCATCGGTTGGGAGGCCTGAGACCTCTGCTATGTCTTCCTCTGTTACTGATATTCGAACCTCGTCGACGACAGAATGGTCCTCCTGTAGATTTAGGGCAAATTGCAGGACCTGTTGTTCATTATACCACTGGAGTCGCTGGAAGTAACTGAGCCACCCTGCCTACTGGAATATTTGATACGCTGCTGGATAGTGTTCGAGTAGCGTTGTGGTGGCAGGCTCATTCCTTATGGCAGATCCTCCCATGGCTACTAGCTTAGTAAAATACAACGTCGAGAGTTTGTGTATTAGCTCTGCACAGAGTGAATTTTTCGAGGGACTATATGCAGGAATAGTGGTGAAATGCGCGGAAAGGTGGTGAACTGGGGATGGCGGCGGTGAGATCGGGTGAAATGATGGTATCACGGATTTGACGTGTACTTCCCCTCTCGTCAAGTGCGATTAGTCATAATTACACTTGAATGGTCATAATGACGTAGAATCTTTCTCATTAACTATAGTCTAACTGAATTGCATAAACTTTACATACCTCGCCTTACCGTTTGATTCGATCTGCGAACAACATATCATGCCTGTCCGTGGTAGTCCAGTCGTGACGAAGACTTTTGATCTCATAGATGAATTGTGTCGAGGGTTCGCTGACTAGAAGAATGAAATATAATCTGCGGGCGAAAAATCTTGCTGACAGACGATGGTGAAAGACCGGTGTTTCAGCAATAGAGAAGAACGAAACAATTGACTGGATGAAGAACTGCTGAGCAATGGTGTTTCAGCATCAGAAGAAAGTGAAAAGTACTAAACGGTGGTGTTTCAGCATCGAAAGAATGATGAAGGGTTGCTGACAATGGTGTTTCAGCAACAGAAAAGAAAAGGTGAAACAATAGCTGGACGGTGTTGTTTCGTCGGTGAGGGATGGTGAGGAGATGGCGGACTGGGAAGAATGAAACGTGCTGAACAGTGGTGTTTCAGCATCGGGGAAAATCAACAGTGCTGAACAGTGGTGTTTCAACATCGGGGAAGAAAAGGCGAAACAATAGCTGGACGGTGTTGTTTCGTCGGTGAGGGATGGTGAAGAGATGGCAGACTGTAGTGCTTTGGGAGGGGGAAGAATGAAACGTGCTGAACAATGCTGTTTCAGCATCGGGGAAAAATCAACAGTGCTGAACAGTGGTGTTTCAGCATCGTGAAAAATCAACAGTGCTGAACAGTGGTGTTTCAGCATCGTGAAAGCTTGTCTCTTTGAAGTAGGATCGTCCTCTCCTAGTGGCTGTGCTTCGATCGGGGATCTGCAAAAATCGACTGTAGCGTGGTATTTATTGACAGAGATTTATTAGTAAATAAAATCTAATCTAATCTAATCTAAAGAAAAATTAACTTAAAAGAATTA